>CM076579.1:182833216-183099167 GCA_034641835.2 Pinus albicaulis
TTCAATTGCGATCCTTCGATTGAATCTGGACCGTCCACGTGTCCAGATCGGACGGTCCAAAACTACTCCTCCTTATTCTTCTCCCGCTATCCTTTTTGCCTTTCTATGCAGATCTCCACCATTGGCTGCCTTCATCCGACGGTTTCACTCCTCCCCCGCCATCTGAAGCAGTTTTAACCTATTTTCGCAGGATTTCTTAACTATTTTTGTGTTTTGTAGGCGTTTTAATGGTTTTCCATTGTTTAAATGAAAGAAAGCCGAGGGTTGGGAAAGAAGTTTCCTGCGCCTTCGAGCTGTTAAAGAGAACCATCTGCGGGGTTTCGCTCCATTGTTTTCTCAATGCTTCATGGGCATGATGCCTTTAAAAATCCCAGTGCGGCCTGCACATCGACAAGACACTGTTTTATTCGAAAGAACAGTTAAAGAGTATCAGTTTTGAGAATAAAGCACAACAGAAGAAGATTGAAGACATTATTACGGGGATTATGGCTAAGACAGTTATCAAAAGCCTAATCCCCGACTCAAAACACTATTTAAGAAAATCGTAAATGTTTTGATGACAGAAAGGTTTCCACCGCTTCAACTGAGGCGAATTGATTCCTCAGCTACTACAAAGAGCCACCTATTGCCTCAAACCTTTCAAACAGAGGCCGAAGTTATTGATTTAGGAAATATTTGCCTCCAGCGCTGCCAAGAAGTTAATTCTGCCAAAGGAGTGTAATAGAAAATAGCTGCAGAGTTGCTCCGGACAAAGCATAGAGCCTCAAAGTCAAATAAAGCTCCCACTGAGCTTTGATATTAATTGTAAAACATTAATACAGTGATCCACCTGTACACTTCTCCATCGAACCCCTCAAGAGACCGAGAAGTCATTTAATCTGTATTAATGGTTCACGAGATATTTTTTGTTAGTTCTCACCTCCTCATCTTCCTATAAGTACTTCTGCATAAGATGAGAAGGTTGGTTGCTGTTTGATCACAAGTTGTAATATCGAAACTCTCTGAAATAAATATACAAGTCGGTTGAAGTTGAAAATAATTTGGAGTTTTGGATGTCTTGATGATGCCGTTGCATGTCTGTTCCTGAGAAGGCTCTATCATTTGATCCATGAGCTTGGCTGTTGGTGAAGTGCTCTGAACTGTTAAATGTTTTTTCCTTGTTTTCATTATGTTCCATAATTTCTTACTACAGTAGGCTGAAAGTTTTAGGCTAAGAAATGACTCCTAGAAGCACCTTAGACCTGTTCACCCTTCACTGTTTTATGTTTTCTTCTGCTGAAGTATTTTAGAGGCTTTAAACCTTCTCTTTAGTCTTCATGCTCATTTATTTCCTTGATAGCTCAAATAGTTGGTTTCGGCATGTTATGGTTCTCCCTGCTTGTCTGCCATCACTTGAAAGCCGTTATTGAAATCTCGCTTCGAAGTACCATTGTCTTAAGTTAACCAAAGAGGTCGGTTTTGATCTTACCCTTTGCCCCTGCTTAAACAGTTGTTTTGAAGGTCTTTATAGTTGCAAACACAGATGTTATTTAGGTGTTCCCTCTTCTATGAATGCAACTATCAGTGAATCTTTTATGTTTTCTAAATCCTTTAAAATAAAATCTTTGAGGAAATAGGGTGTTCCCCGAATCTTAGATTTCATTTTAAAAGTTGTCTTGAAATCATTATTTTCTTAAAGAATGTTTGTAGAATTCATGGTTAGCCCTGTCTATCAAATATCTCTTTATTGATAAGTTAAGGTTTCTCAAGTTCCCTTTGTTGAGAATTAAATTTCTTTTTCCAAATCATTAATGTCCATCTCATTCCAAAACAAAGGATCCTGTGGCCAAGTTAGATTTGCCCTTTGATATCCCATATCCCTTGAAGAGTTTGTTATGAACTTATTTGGACTCCATTGTCCAATGAACCGGATATTTCCTCTTTCTGTCTATCTTTCCTAGACCTTTCATATTCTGCTGTATCAACTCAACCCAACCAAACAAAACATTTGCACGTAATAACTAGTCTAAAATCCATAACCAAAGCAAACAAGATAAACCTTTGCAAAAAAATATTTGAGAGATCCCTCTCTGAGAACAGGAGGACTAGATCCTGGAACTCTAAAGATTGGTTCTGATGTTGCCTTGTCTTTTGATTTTCCAAACTATCAAAACACGAGAGACCAACATAATGGCGATCACGGTGGGACCTTACTGAGTAATACGGTGAGTTGAAACATCTCTTAAAGCTCTTTAGGCCCTTAACTTGATAAAGAACACATTCTGGATTTATCCCACCACTCACACCAACATAAGGGTGATCACGGTGGGACCCTTCTGAGTTAGTAAAAATCTAGGTACCCTTTAGGGCTTAGAAATCCCTTTTTTTCAAAGAATATCCAGTGATTATTAGCCACCTCATCGCCACCAACATAATGGCGATCACGGTGGGACCCTACTGAGAGTTAGAGGTTTCAAAACCTTTCTTAAAACCTTTAGGTCCAGTATAACATAAGTAACTTTCTTCAAGCACTGCCTAACATAATGGCAATCATGACAGGACTTGATTGAATCAGTGACAAACTAAGTAACCCTTAGGATTCCTTTTAATCCTTATCAAACCTTGAAGGAACCAGTTACCAAGCCATAAGAGCAACTTTGTTTGTTTGAACACCTTAGCTAAGTGCAAAATCAGACTTAGAACACTCTCTTAACCTATAAAAAACAAAATAAACTCAGAAAAACCCAAAATATTTCAAGTTTGGCTTCATAATAAACATGGTGGTGGACCATAAAACCTTTTACCTCCTTAGGAGCTAAAAAGCTTCCACCTGGCGACTCCATAATCCTGAGCAGACCTTAAAGACTCCACTAGAAAGAACCCTTACCATTATACAGTTTCCTAATCCAGTTAGAGGATTGTAAGATCAGAATTTGTGTAAACAGATCAGTTAACCTCTCAAAGATTGTCATACTTGGTTGAACTTTTCTTGTTATTTGGGTCTAAAAAATTACAGCATAGTGGCTCCTAGAAAGATTCACACTAGAGCCCATCCTGACCCTGATCCACCTGAGATAGTTGATAACCTAGAAAGCATCCTTAGGAAGTCTCCTAAGATTAAATCTTCAACTGTTTTCAGATCACCCTTGAGATCTAATTCAGTTCCTGAGAATCTTACAGCTCTACAAGAATCATATGGTGGTGGAACCATAAAACGTTTTACCTCCTTAGGAGCGAAAAATTTTCCACCTGGCGACTCCACACTCTGAAAATCCCAGAAGACCAAATGACGCCACTGGTAGAAGACCCTGAACTGATTGACCGGACACAGTGACCTCTTTTCTGATTTACAAACATGATTCCGAGAATACAACGAAGATATGCCCCAATGAGTAGAGATCATATCCCTAGGTTTCCACATAAGATGCCCCGGGTGAATTGGGATGACAACCTGCCTGTTTTCCAAGGTGAAAATTTTGATGACCCTCTATTACATCTCATCAGATTTCATATACATGTATGGAGGTTGAAAGTTGAATGGCATGAATACTGCCTAATGAAAATGTTCATGTTAACATTAGAAGGAAAAGCTAGGGATTGGTATGAATTCTTAAGATCTAGTAGTTTGTTTTCTTTAAGAGACCTTGAATATGTGTTCTATGAGAACTATGAAGAAAACACTACGTCATTATCATGGGGTGCAATATATTATGATCCATCACAAAACATCACCCAACACATTATAGATAATGAGGAAGCTTTGGAAGAGATGCATCCTAAAGATCTTTTAACAACCATTCATGAGTTTAATATCCTATTGAAAAATTTTAAAAAAATAGATGAATCAGTTGAGGAAAAGATGATCCAAGCAGTAAAAAACATTCCTCAAGATATCCCTGAAAACTCAAATATTGATTCATCATCCCTTATAGCCGAGGCTCAAGAAGACATCCAGCCTCAAAATCAGTCTTCACAAGAGACAAGGAACTGCTGTACTTCTGTTCAAAGGAACATAGAAACATCCTTCCCTTTGACAGAAAAAGAGATAGATCAGACTATTTATAAACAGTCAGTCTCTGAAATTTTTTGCGAAACAAACACTCTTGTCCATTCACATAAAGAACTTTGTTGTATAGATTTAGAACGTTATCTTGTAGATCAGTTAGAAGCAAAGCAAACTGATGACCCAATATGTTCGACTGACAAAATTGTTGATCCTGATAAATCTCCCAATTTTGATCAGTCTGATGATGATGATGAGTTCCAAGAAAGAACTAATCATGCAGGGAAACCAGCATTTGATTGGTGTTATGAGTTTCACCATCTCCAGCTTGAAAGCCAAAAACATCCATTTCAATCCATCACTAATGGTTTTCACATAGTTGGGAGTCAGCAGCCTTTCAACTCAGAAGGTGAAGAGAAGAGAAATAAAGAAATTTTTGAGCAAAAGGATCTTCCTCTTGAAAAAGAGGAAAACTTTAACAACCCCCCTGCTCAAGAATATAATAACCTCTTCACAGAGTTGAGCCCATTGAATCCAAGCATACAAGGGCTACAAGAGGACAACACTGTTAAATATGATGAGTCCTCCAGTTCAGAGCATGATGAAGATGAAGGAGAAAAACAAATAGAAGACTATCCTGCTGTGGATATATCATCTTCTCAAGAAGAAACTTCTCCCTTCACTGATATTAGTCTGTCATATAAAGAGTCTGAATTTGTATCAGAAGCAAGCATATATTTAGACAAAGAAAATATTTCACTGTTTGCTATTGTGCAAGTTAAAGATGACGATACTTCTAAGGAACATATTGAAGACATAGCCCTCAAAGCCGAGGCCTTGGAAGCAGACAATCTACCGGATATGGAGGACCATAAAGAAGAGAATCTTCATCTTTTCTTTGTTGATCCTATGGAAGAGTGTGTGGAAATCCCAAATGGCTCAAATTATCAAATAGTGACCCTTTGCAAGAGCCAGAGACATGAAAAGCTGTCACCTTCTATGATAGCCTTGATATTGAAGGTTAACCTTCAATATGTTCTATGGATACCTCTGACAAGCAGCCAGAGTTACTACTTCTTCTTGACATTACTCAGCTGGCTGCATTGGCACTTTTGTATCATATGAATATGTAAATACTCCATGTTTAGAATAGGTTAGATAGGAATGTCAATAAAGCTCAGTTCCAAGCATGTAGTTAGTTGTTGTTTTCTGCTTTGGAGAAAAATCAAGAATTCAAAAATACAAAAACAAAGAAAGAATGAAAAGAGGGAAAATTGACAAAACAATAAAGGTATAGCCCCATACCAAAAAGAGAAACAAATATGAAAGTGTGCAAGCTTAAATGCCACTCCTGCAAAACACACTTCTAGTTAGTCAAACTGTTTAATCTTGACTAATTAGCTTTCAATTTTCTGCTGATAGGGTAGTGAATTTGATTTGCCAAACCGTTTAATCTTGGCTTATCAGTAGATAGATTAGGATAGAAATTAAGGTTCAAACAAACTCAAAATCTGAACCAAAGTTTCCAAAGAGAGATGACTCAAAACTGTTTTATTTTTCTGAGTCATAAAAGAGAAAAACTGGTTCTAATTTTCCCAAAGTCTGAATCAGATATCAAGAAAGAGACAGCTCAAAACAAAATTAAAAATAGAGCTGTAAAGAAAAAGAAGGCCATAATGAGAAACTTTCAGATCTTAAGCCTTCCATTTTTGATTTAATTTTCTGCAAATAATAATCTATGTGCAGCTTGTTTTTATGCCATAGATCATAGCAAGTCGAACAGCTCAATCTTGACTTGACTATTTTTAAATTTATGTTGTAGAATTTAGAGAATGAAAGTTTGTTGGACTGTTTAAATCCCAACAAACAGTAGACTAGGTAGAGAAATATTCGAGCTCAACTGTTTAATCTGAGTTCAGGGAGAAATAATGATTAGAAATAGATTAGATTTCATGCTTTCAAAAGAATAAAATGTTGTGAATAGAGTTTGCCAATCCAAGTGCACTCTGATGAAGAAAAAATGCTAGATCTGTAGGATTGGGTAGGTAGCAAGCTGGTTGATAAAGGTCCATTGTTTTCATGGCTGCCAAATATGTTTTTAGAAGAAGATCATTCAAGCACAGAAGGACAGCCCAATGGATGAGGCAACTAATCAGCCTCCCAGAAATCAAGTCTGAATTCTTGATGCCTTCAAGAAGGCACCATCCCCAAGTGGAGCCACTGTTAGCCACCTATAATATTTTGTTATACCAAAAGGTGGCTAAGATATTTTTGAGCCTCCAAGGAACAAATTTTATCACTAAACATTGTTGGCTTTTGAAGTCTCTTTAAGGCCTCATGCCTCTGTCCCAAATCCTCATTTGCTGTCCCATTTTTTATACTTAGGAATTTCTACTGACTCCAACTGAAAGACTGCTGAAAGATCGCCATTTCTCCTCTTCTAAAAACCCTTCATCTGCTCCCCTTTTTCTCCATCAAAACTACCTTGTTTTCATAAGTCCTCTTCTTTCCATTTATGAAAATTTCCCCTTTCATAGTTAAAAACTCACTTTTTAACTATTTCGGAACCCCCAAATCCATTAAACTCCTTGAAAATTTCTCATAAAAAATCAAAGTTTTATTGCTATGGACCTAAGCCCCTTGGGCTAAGTCCTAAACCACTTCCCCACCATACTCTTTGGGTCTGGAACCACTTGCTAATACGTTAAGGTGCTAATCGCATCGGAAAGAATCAAAGACGCAAGTCTTTGCCATACTCCAAAAGTTCCGATTGCGATTAGCCTTGCTGCTTAAGACCCCCGATCATATTATTATTTTCATATAACCCTGAGCCCGCCCTCGGCGCTTAAACCTTGTGAATATTTCATTTCCGACCCTTTTTTCCTTTATAAATTACAAAGCCCGATCGCATCGTTTATTTTATATATCCAGTAAGCCCACCTCCGGCGCTTAAAACATTGTAAATTTGCATTACCGTTCTGCTTTTTCCTTTATAAAACCCAAGAACCCGCTTATCCAAAGTTTCAACTTAAAAGCTTGAAGTCACGTGTTAAATATAAAATGGTTAGATTAAAAGGACTGATCACGCCATCGTAATCGGGAAAATTTCAATGGGTTGATCGAAAGGACCAGGCCCGCAGTTTCGATTGCGATTGGGCCCGCAGTTTCGATTGCGATTAGGCCCTCAGTTTCGATTGCGATTAGGCCCACAGTTTCGATTGCGATTAGGCCCGCAGTTTCGATTGCGATTAGGCCTGCAGTTTCGATTGTGATCCTTCGATTGAATCTGGACCGTCCACGTGTCCAGATTGGACGGTCCAAAACTACTCCTCCTTATTCTTCTCCCGCTATCCTTTTTGCCTTTCTATGCAGATCTCCACCGTTGGCTGCCTTCATCCGACGGTTTCGCTCCTCCCCCGCCATCTGAAGCAGTTTTAACCTATTTTCGCAAGATTTCTTAACTATTTTTGTGTTTTGCAGGTGTTTTAATGGTTTTCCATTGTTTAAATGAAAGAAAGCCGAGGGTTGGGAAAGACGTTTCCTGCGCCTTCGAGCTGTTAAAGAGAACCATCTGCGGGGTTTCACTCCATTGTTTTCTCAATGCTTCATGGGCATTGATGCCTTTAAAAAGCCCAGTGCGGCCTGCACATTGACAAGACACTGTTTTATTCGAAAGAACAGTTAAAGAGTATCAGTTTTGAGAATAAAGCACAACAAAAGAACATTGAGGAAAGTATTACGGGGATTACGGCTAAGACAGTTATCAAAAGCCTAATCCTCGACTCAAAACACTATTTAAGAAAATCGTAAATGTTTTGATGACAGAAAGGTTTCCACCGCTTCAACTGAGGCGAATTGATTCCTCAGCTACTACAAAGAGCCACCTATTGCCTCAAACCTTTCAAACAGAGGCCGAAGTTATTGATTCAGGAAATATCTGCCTCTAGCGCTGCCAAGAAGTTAATTCTGCCAAAGGAGTGTAATAGAAAATAGTTGCAGAGTTGCTCCAGACAGAGCATAGAGCCTCAAAGTCAAATAAATCTCCCACCGAGATTTGATATTAATTGTAAAACATTAATACAGTGATCCACCTGTACACTTCTCCATCGAACCCCTCAAGAGACCGAGAAGTCATTTAATCTGTATTAATGGTTCACGAGATATTTTTGTTAGTTCTCACCTCCTCATCCTCCTATAAGTACTTCTGCATAAGATGAGAAGGTTGGTTGCTGTTTGATCACAAGTTGTAATATTGAAACTCTCTGAAATAAATATACGAGTCTGTTGAAGTTGAAAATAATTTGGAGTCTTGGATGTCTTGGTCATGCCGTTGCATGTCTGTTCCTGAGAAGGCTCTATCATTTGATACATGAGCTTGGCTGTTGGTGAAGTGCTCTGAACTGTTAAATGTTTTTTCCTTGTTTTCATTATGTTCCATAATTTCTTACTACAGTAGGCTGAAAGTTTTAGGCTAAGAAATGACTCCTGGAAGCACCTTAGACCTGTTCACCCTTCACTGTTTTATGTTTTCTTCTGCTGAAGTATTTTTAGAGGCTTTGAAACTTCTCTTTAGTCTTCATGCTCATTTATTTCTTTGATAGATCAAATAGTTGGTTTCAGCATGTTATGGTTCTCCCTGCTTGTCTGCTATCACTTGAAAGCCGTTATTGAAATCTCCCTTCGAAGTACCATTGTCTTAAGTTAACCAAAGAGGTCGGTTTTGATCTTACCCTTTGCCCCTGCTTAAACAGTTGTTTTGAAGGTCTTTATAGTTGCAAACACAGGTGTTATTTAGGTGTTCCCTCTTCTATGAATGCAACTATCAGTGAATCTTTTATGTTTTCTAAATCCTTTAAAATAAGATCTTTGAGGAAATAGGGTGTTCCCAGAATCTTAGATTTCATTTTAGAAGTTGTCTTGAAATCATTATTTGCTTAAAGAATGTTTGTAGAATTTATGGTTAGCCCTGTCTATCAAATATCTCTTTATTGTTAAGTCATGTTTCTCAAGTTCCCTTTGTTGAGAATTAATTTTCTTTTTCCAAATCATTAATGTCCATCTCATTCCAAAACAAAGGATCATGTGGCCAAGTTAGATTTTCCCTTTGATATCCCATATCCCTTGAAGAGTTTTTCATGATCTTATTTTGACTCCATTGCCCAATGAACCGGATATTTCCTCTTTCTGTCTATCTTTCCTAGACCTTTCATATTCTGCTGTATCAACTCAACCCAACCAAACAAACATCTGCACGTAATAACTAGTCTAAAATCCATAACCAAGGCAAACAAGATAAACCTTTGCAAACAAATATTTGAGAGATCCCTCTCTGAGAACAGGAGGACTAGATCTTGGAACTCTAAAGATTGGTTCTGATGTTGCCTTGTCTTTTGATTTGCCAAACTGTCAAAACACGGGATACCAACATAATGGCGATCACGGTGGGACCTTACTGAGTAATACGGTGAGTCGAAAACATCTCTTAAAGCTCTTTAGGCCCTTAACTTGACAAAGAACACATTCTGGATTTATCCCACCGCTCACACCAACATAATGGCGATCACGGTGGGACCTCTGAGTCAATAACAATCCTAATACCCCTTAGGACTTCAGAAATCCCTTATTTTCAAGAATATCCAGTGATTATTAGCCACCTCATCACCACCAACATAATGGCGATCACGGTGGGACCTGCTGAGAATTAGAGGTTTGCGAAACCTTTCCTTAAACTTTAGGTCCAGTATAACATAAGTAACTTTCTTTAAGCACTGCCTAACATAATGGCAATCATGATAGGACTCTTTTGAATCAGTGACAAACTAAGTAACCCTTAGGATTCCTTTAAATCCTTATCAAACCTTGAAGGAACCAGTTACCAAGCCATAAGAGCAACTCTTTTTGTTTGAACACCTTAGCTAAGTGCAAAATCAGACTTAGAATACTCTCTTAACCTATAAAAACAAAATAAACTCAGAAAAACCCAAAATACTTCAAGTTTGGCTTCATAATAAACATGGTGGTGGACCATAAAACCTTTTACCTCCTTAGGAGATAAAAAGCTTCCACCCGGCGACTCCATAATCCTGAGCAGACCTTAAAGACTCCACTAGAAAGAACCCTTACCATTATACAGTTTCCTAATCCAGTTAGAGGATTGTAAGATCAGAATTTGTGTAAACAGATCAGTTAACCTCTCAAAGATTGTCATACTTGGTTGAAGTTTTCTTGTTATTTGGGTCTAAAAAATTACAGCATAGTGGCTCCTAGAAAGATTCACACTAGAGCCCATCCTGACCCTGATCCACCTGAGATAGTTGATAACCTAGAAAGAATCCTTAGGAAGTCTCCTAAGATTAAATCTTCAACTGTTTTCAGATCACCCTTGAGAGCTAATTCAGTTCCTGAGAATCTTATAGCTCTACAAGAATCATATGGTGGTGGAACCATAAAACGTTTTACCTCCTTAGGAGTGAAAAATTTTCCACCTGGCGACTCCACACTCTGAAACTCCCAGAAGACCAAATGACTCCACTGGTAGAAGACCCTGAACTGATTGATCGGACACAGTGACCTCTTTTCTGATTTACAAACATGATTCCGAGAATACAACGAAGATATGCCCAAATGAGTAGAGATCATATCCCTGGGTTTCCACATAAGATGCCCCGGGTGAATTGGGATGACAACCTGCCTGTTTTCCAAGGTGAAAAGTTTGATGACCCTCTATTACATCTCATCAGATTTCATATACATGTATGGAGGTTGAAAGTTGAATGGCATGAAGACTGCCTAATGAAAATGTTCATGTTAACGTTAGAAGGAAAAGCTAGGGATTGGTATGAATGCTTAAGATCTAGTAGTTTGTTTTCTTTAAGAGACTTTGAATATGTGTTCTATGAGAACTATAAAGAAAGCACTACATCATTATCATTGGGTGCAATATATTATGATCCATCACAAAACATCACCCAACACATTATAGATAATGAGGAAGCTTTGGAAGAGATGCATCCTGAAGATCTTTTAATAGCCATTCATGAGTTTAATCTCCTATTGAAAAATTTTAAGAACATAGATGAATCAGTTGAGGAAGAGATGATCCAAGAAATAAAGAAACTTCCTCAAGATATCCTTGAAAACTCCAATATTGATTCATCATCCCTTATAGCCGAGGCTCAAGAAGACATCCAGCCTCAAAATCAGTCTTCACAAGAGACAGAGAACTGCTGTACTCCTGTTCAAAGGAACATAGAAACATCCTTCCCTTTGACATAAAAAGAGATAGATCAGACTATTTATAAACAGTCAGTCTCTGAAATTTTTTGCGAAACAAACACTCTTGCCCATTCACATAAAGAACTTTGTTGTATAGATTTAGAAATTTATCTTGTAGATTAGTTAGAAGAAAAGCAAACTGATGACCCAATATGTTCGACTGAAAAAATTGTTTATTCAGATGATTTTCCGAATTTCGATCAGTCTGATGATGATGATGATGAGTTCCAAGAAAAAACTAATCATGCAGGGCAACCAACATTTGATTGGTGTTATCATTTTCACCATCACCAGCTTGAAAGCCAAAAACATCCATTTCAATCCATCACTAATGGCTTTCACATAATTGGAAATCAACAGCCTTTCAACTCAGAAGGTGAAGAGAAGAGCAATAAAGAAATTTTTGAGCAAAAGGAGCTTTCTCTTGAAAAAGAGGAAACCTTTAAATACTCCCCTTCTCAAGAATATAATAACCTCTTCATACAAATTAATCCACTGAACACAAGCATACCAGGGTTACCAGAGGACAACACTGTTAAATATGATGAGTCCTCCAGTTCAGAGGATGATGAAGATGAAGGAGAAAAACAAATAGAAGACTATCCTGCTGTGGATATATCATCTTCTCAAAAAGAAACGTCTCCCTTCACTGATATTAGTCTGTCATTTAAAGAGCCTGAATTTATATTAGAAGCAAGCATAGATTCAAAGAAAGAAGATATTTCACTGTTTGCTATTTTGCAGGTTAAGAATGATGATACTTCCAAGCTACATACTGAAGAGATAGTCTTCAAAGCTGATGTCTTAGAAGTAGATGATCTACCAATTGTGGAGGATCAAAAGGAAGAGAATCCTCATCTTTTCTTTGTTGATTCTATGGAAGAGTGTGTGGAAATCCCGACTGGCTCAAATTATCAAGCATTGACCCTTTGCGAGAGCCAGAGACATGAAAAGCTGTCACCTTCTGTGATAGCCTTGACATTGAAGGTTAACCTTCAATATGTTCTATGGATACCTCTGACAAGCATCCAGAGTTACTACTTCTTCTTGACATTACTCAGCTGGCTGCATTGGCACTTTTGTATCATATGAATATGTAAATACTCCATGTTTAAAATAGGTTAGATAGGAATGTCAATTAAGCTCAGTTCCGAGCATGTAGTTAGTTGTTGTTTTCTGCTTTGGAGAAAAATCAAAACTTCAAAAATACAAAAAACAATAGGAAAAAGGAAAAGAGGGCAGGTTGTCAAAACAAGAAAGGTATAGCCCCATACCAAAAAAGAAACAAATCTGAAAGTGTGCAAGCTTAAATGCCACTCCCGTAAAACACACTTCTAGTTAGTCAAACTATTTAATCTTGACTAATTAGCTTTCAATTTTCTGCTGATAGGGTAGTGAATTTGATTTGCCAAATTGTTTAATCTTGGCTTATCAGTAGATAGATTAGGATAGAAATTGAAGGTTCAAACAAACTCAAAATCTGAACCAAAGTTTCCAAAGAGAGATGACTCAAAACTGTTTTATTTTTCTGAGTCATAAAAGAGAAAAACTGGTTCTAATTTCTCCAAAGTCTAAATCAGATATCAAGAAAGAGACAGCTCAAAACAAAATTAAAAACAGAGCTGTAAAGAAAAAGAAGGCCATAATGAGAAACTTTCAGATCTTAAGCCTTCCATTTTTTATTTAATTTTCTGCAAATAATAATCTATGTGAGAGGTCTAGTGAATTAAATCTGATTTAATTCACATGTAGTGATCAATCATATAATTGATCATTCACTCATAAATAACTCATGCATGTTAGTTTTGAGGAAGACCTAGTTGAGATTAGATTTAAAGGGAAGTATAATATTAGTTGTATAAATAAAAAATTGTGCAGGTCATGCATGTGGTCAACAAGATGCCTTGGATGTATTGCGTAATAAATTATTGGGAATTTCCTAATTAATAGTGGCTCAATTTCCCTAGGGATTGTGCAAGCAAGGTTGAGCATCCAGAGACAAAAAATTGGTTAAGTATTGGACCAATATTTCTTGGATCAGAGTGAGACAATCAGAGATAGTGTAGAGAGCTCTCAATCCTGAGAGAAACATTGTATTTTTTCATATTCTTGACTTAATGCAATATAAATATAGTGGGGTTTTTCGCTGAGGCTTTCCCCAGATAAATATTTGTGTTGTGCGATTGAAATTCTTCCCCTTTCTTGTTCGTGTGATTGTGCGATCGTAATTGGTTTCCGTAATTTATAGAACAAATTCAAGTATTTTGTTTTAGCATATTACTAGATCAGTTGAATCTATGTGGATTTTATACATAAAAGATAAAATTGTAGGAAAATTATTGGAATGGGGTGTGGGATCAAAGCCAACATGAAGAATTAACACCACCTGCAAAAGAAGCCCAACAAAATAAATACAATCCTCACACTTATGATATATGAATTCAGAACAAAGTAATGTTGGGAAATTAAAATTTCTGGTTTGAAATATTTTATTATATCTAATAGAAAACTCAATTTTGTGACATGTGTGGAAAATGGAGCTAAGAACTTAGGAATAATACAACCACAATGGAATTTCATCTTAGGTGGTATATGCTATTGGATTTGTGATGGTGTCTTCCTGGGTGGATGATTCCATGGAATTTTGATGATGTTTGCCTTGGTGGAAGATGTTATGGAGTTGTGATGATGTCTTCCTGAGTGGAAAATGATATTGGAGTTGTGATGACATATTCCTTGGTGGAAAATGTTATTTTGTTCGATAGATGACTAGCTTTATGGTAGATGATATGCACATGCTCACCTATGGAGATATAGATGATATTACAACAAGCATCAAACTTTGGAGAGAAACCTTGTAAGGATAGAGAGAAAATAATGCTAGTTTCATGTTGGAACTATGGAGAGGAACATTTGAAGAAGGAATTCCCTAATAAACATCAAAAGAAGAAGAATATTTCATGTGAACTTTAGGCACATGAACTAGAAACCTATAATGCAAAAAGAGATGAGGGAGCATCCCCTCAAGTTATCTGAAATACTAAAAGGTTTATTCTTGAACTATTTAGAGGGATGTTGGAATTTTGATGCTATGATAAACCTTGGGAAGGAGTTTGACGAAAATTGAACACCAAAAATCAAGGGATTGAATTTTTCATGAAGCAATGAATGATGTGTAGAGGGGATGCTTTACATATTTTTGTTTGTGAATGTATACAATTTTCTTTTTCTTTTTGTTTTCTTCCTTTGAGCATGCTGCTTTATATTTTTGTCATGTGTTTTTGTTTTGGTGTTTCTCCATTTTCCATTCTTATTCTTTCCTTTCTATGGTTTGGTCTTGGTTGGTTTGTTGGGTGTGGGAAAGTGAAGAAAAGAAGCTCTTGGAGAGGATCTAAGTAAAGCCGAACTAGAAATGCAAGACCCTGATTAAACCATATACATAAGATGAATGCCAATAAATGGCAGAAGAAGATGGAAAAACAACAAGTTGGACCTAGTTAGGTCCACATGGACAAAATGGATAATGACATGGTAACTATGAAAATAGCATAAGAAGAAAGTATCCTTAAATAAAATTGTGCATGGATGATATATATATATATATATATATATATATATATATATATATATATATATATATATATATATATATATATATATATATATATATATATATATATATATATATATATATATATATATATATATATATATATATATATATATATATATATATATATATAATGAAACAAAGGTATAATGATCTTATTTGGTTTGAAAGGCCATTTGTTGAGAACCATCATATTAGTGAGATAAGTAAATAATCTTTAAAAATATGATCACTGTGTAAATGGTATGAGAACAAAATTTGTACTTACCATGTTTTGGGTAACACAATGAAGTTATTTAATGGATTTCATGGCACATGGAACACCCATTGGAAAAGTGTGCAAGAATGAGCTATTGTTGATGACTTCCATTATTGATGTGTTATGATTATGCTTCTAACCTTTGTTTTGTGCATGCATGAAAATGATAAAGCTGGTAAATTGGCAGTGTATGCATAGCATCGAATAGGACATGTTGGAATTTGATACAAATGAAAATGCATTTATGAAGTTTTCATTTGAAATATATAAATAGTCAAGTTGATGAATTTATGACTAATGTGTGAGGCTGAGATCATTTTAGTAATTGTTGAATATTGCAACAACAAGGATGTTATCAGCCAGTAGGACCCTTCAAGAATTATTTAGCTAATAACGTTGGTAATGAGAGTCAAGTAAATAAGGTAGCAATAAGTCAAGGAAAAATGGTAAATTATTTCAAATTAATGCATGCTTCACATGGATACCAAGAAATGGTATGGTGAAGGTGAAAAAACCTTTGGTATGAAATATTACAATAACTCCTGTAATTCATGCTAAGTGAAAAGGAGAACTAAAATGCTAATTAATTTAGAGATATACATCTCTCATTTCTCATTCGTAAATGTTTAAATTGCATTATGAAATGTTTAATTACGTTATGAAATGTTGGGAATAAATGTGATGTACATGTATAGTGCAATGAAATTGTCATTTAAAATTATTTGAATTTTATTGGAGTGATATAATTGTTATGAGTATGATAATTCTGAGGCCACTTCAGGATATTGTGAATTTTTGCAATAAAGATATCACATACACATAAGCACTAACAAGTGTTTGTTTATTGAAGGATGAGATTGCAAGAAAAGTGCTAGAATGGGGTGTGAGATCAAAGCCACCATTATGAATTAACACCACATGTAAAATAATCCCAACGACATAACTACAAGCCTCACGCTTATGAGATTTGACTTTATAATGAAGCAAAGTTTGACAATTATAATTTCTGGTTTGAAATTTTTTAGCATATCTCTTGGAAAAATAAATGTTGTGACACAAGTGGAACAATGGAGCTAGGACCTCAGGAATAAGACAACCATGATGGAATTGTATCTTGGGTGGTAGTTGTTATTGGAGTTGTGGTGATGTTTTTATGGCAGACAAATCTAGAAACAAATGAACAAGTAGTTGCAAACTTTCCCTAGTCTATAACTGAATTATGATATATAAAATGTGCAAGGACATCTTACCTTTCTACAAAATTATTGTAGATGTCCATTGATGCTTTCAAAATCCTTCCCTTACTACTTCAAGGGAAGATATACATAAATAGAACCAAACAAGGGATAAAATCATAACGTATAAAAATATTAAAACACAACATAAATTGGAATCACAACATAACATATATCATAGGATAAATCCAATACTCAATTAAAAACTATGCAAAAGATCAAGGAGATTTGCAATGAGCATCATAATGAGTGAAATAAGGAAAGACACAACTTCTTGTATTAATATTGAATAAGAAGGAGGCATCCAACCTTAGCCTTGATGTTGCAAACCTCCTCTCAATAGTCTCCAATACTCCCTTTATGTGATTAGCTTCTAGCCTCAATTTGACATCATAAGTTTACATTCAAAAATTCATCATTTACCCTTTAGTCTATGTTGAATTTATAAGCCAAGAGGAGGAGGTTTGAGATCCTCTTCTCAAGGGATGAGATTCATAAAGAGAGGAATTAGGGTTCCATGAAGAGAGGGACATTTATTCTTGAATCAAGGGATGATGCCCAAGTATGTAGGGGCTCGAGGAATTTTGGTTGAGAAATATTCCCCCAACAAATCTTCTATAAATTGGTTTTTATTTTTACCCACGTTAATATATTTGTGCATTTTTTAGTGGAGAACAAAGTGCATGATTGTGAAGGACATAGTGAACATAATTGTGTTTGCGCATGACTAGGAAAATTGTGCAAGTGCCTTAAAATATGTTTTTAAGCAATGTAATCCATGATTTTTGTTATCTTTGGGATTGTTTTTCTTATAACATTGTATGGGAATGCTTGGAACAATTTATTAGATAACGAGAGATCCAGATTGAGGGCCATTTTCCTAATGGTGTAAAAATGATGTGTAACAAATTGCCCCCTAAAGTGCAAAGTCAATTTTTTTTTTTGAGGACTGAAGCGCTTTATCATGCAAAAGTTTGGATTAGATACCAATTAGTTAGAGACCTGAAACAAACAATAAAGGATTACAATACAATATATTCATATAATCATCACTGAGGTCGCCATTCCCATACTCAGTGCAAAAGTATTTCAAAGAAAAAGTATGGAAAGGTGCAAAGATCCATGTCAAAGTAGACAAAATATGGACGCAACCATCAAATATGGAATATTTACAATCATTAATATTTAGAATTGCATGCATCATGGATGGATGAAGCTAGATTCAGGGTTGTGGCCTCCATCTCTATCGATCCATAGTATGAATCTAAACATGTGAGTGAATGTCTCGAAATCAAACATGATTGAAACCACCTGATTACCGGTCAATGATGTGAACCATTAAATAGTGCGAGAGAAACCACCAATAATGAAAATGGTTCTCAAGGTACACTAGTACCATCTATGGAGTGTGAATATATGTCTCGAAGTTGAAAACTCATAGAATCATCTGATCGGAGGTCAATGATGATAACATGTTGTCGAAAGTTAGAAACCTACCATTAAGGCATGTAGGCTCCAAGGTACTAAACGAGGTTTCTAGATCAACTTCCTAGATAATGAGCTAAAGTTGATAGGAAGTGATCCGTCACAGGAGTGCCTACTACACGAAACTCATGTCAAGTTTTGAAGAACAAATTTGGAGTAATTCAATACTAACTCAGGGATGGCCAACATGATTGAAGGCTATGATTTGCAAGGTAATTTTAACTAAGGTTGGACTTCTCTTGAACATCGATGACCCAACATTTTTACTTGGCAACATGACTTAACAATAAGACCAAAAAATAGTTTTAATACTTTCAATGATGTATGTTCAACTGAGAGGCAAATAGATTTCCCAAATTTAGTCTCTCAATCCCAGAAAAGGGTAAAATAATGTAGGAGAGAACTATTTTGACCATTATTAGTCAAAGTATACATTTTCGTAAATATTCTACGTGGTCCGTAAAAGGGGTAAAATTATACTAGGTAGACATTTTTTCATTTACTTTAATGATTTTGAAATAAACAAGTATACTCAGAAATGTTTTCATATTTCGAGAGTTATAAAAGAGCTTAAAGGTAACTCCAAGATTTCTATTTTTTGTAAGTTTACTCATTTCCAAAATTATATATTTTCACAAATAACCTTATAAATTTCACATTCAATCTCAAAATTATCATAATTGCTCAAAAAATAGTGAAAAACATTAAAATATTTTGAAATTTGAAAGATATAGGCAACAAATATTATTTAAATAGGCCTATTTTTCTTATAAAAAGTCAGAAAGTAAAATTCCTTTACCATTTCAGAGCTCTTGTCAAGAGTGCATTTTTACCTAAACATTAAACAGTAGATTGTGATCATATCGGTGGACCATTTCTAGTGGTGTTTTTTCCAGGTAAGATATCATTCCTTGCTCTCATCATTCGTGGTTTTTACTTTGAATTTTAATGGTAATTTTAAAGTTTTTGAGCATATTTAAAAATATAGGGTGTCATCACGAGCTTGCAAAGTTTCATTTTATCGAGGGTGTGCAAACCCGACTTTTCCAATGCTGGAAAAGTATGACTTGCATAGTTTCCATGTATTAAATATAGGCAAATGCACATTGTTTTTAGAGGAAAATCGCGCAAGGCGATGAGGGCATCCAAAATTTATAAAAACACTCAAATGTTTTGCAATTTCTTTCAATGTTTGTTTTCTAACCATTTTTCGTCATTGATTACAGATCTTGGTGTGTCAAAATGGAATGGAGAGAGAGAGAGAGAGAGAATGAAGCCCAAGAAGTTTAAGCATTGAATGACCTCACAACAATGCAATCTCTTAGAAATTGTGGCTTGGCTAAATATTTATTGATTCCAGGAATGAGGGCCCAAATAGATTTGTTGACATGGTTAGTGAGGTCTTGGAATGTCTAAGACCGGTGCTTTCAAATTGGTGATAAGAGACTAACCATTAAGTTTGAGGAAATATACTTCTTAACAGGGCTCTCATGTCATGGAACTGATATCTCATTGTTTGGTGGTAGGCCAAGCGGTGAATCAATAGAGTAATACCTAACATAGCATTGTGTTCGTGGATCTCAAATTAGTGGTGAAAGGATTGACATTAAAGACATTAGAGAACTTCCATTAAGGACCATAAAATACACCAATTCTCATTTATGTATAAGTGGAACACTTCACCTAGTCACCAAAGTTAAAATGAAAATTTCATTAGAGTGCATGAAACCCACTATTTTCAATTAGTGTGAAGGAGTTGATCCCAATTTAAAAGGACAACTAACTAGAGAAAAGAACAAATTACTAAATAAATTTGGATATGGTAACATAGTAGTATAGTTTTATTTTGAGAGGATCCCTATACTTTTTCCACAAGTTTCCATGGATATGGGAGGCCCATGAGATCCTTGTATGTTATAGTGGGTTTCATTGGTGGCTCGCCACAAAGGTTATGATGGTCCAATGGTCAACCACACTCCAAAATTTTTCAGATGTTTGAGTCACCAAATTATCATGATTAAGGATTACCCATATGTGGGTATGGATTATAGAGGTGACCCAAATATCCCTCTTCTTGTAGGAATGCAATGGGGTGACATAAGTAAAAATTCTCACTTTGGTTGTTTTTTATTTTTCAACTTTTTTGTTTTGTTTTAATTTGTATCCAAGAATAAATATCTAAAAATATCATGCAGATGTGGGACCAGTAAGACCAGAAATAATGCGATGAATTTATAGATGTGATGAGCAACTAATCCTTGTGGAGAAGGATCCAGTTGTAGTAGAGACCCTAGTTGATATTGAGAGTAACTTGGAGAGGTTAGCTTTGGATATACCAAACATTGGGATTGATAATCTTCCTCCTCGTTATCAGAGGCATTCAAAAGGTGAAATTGAGCGGATTGGCCATCTGTTATGACGAGTGGCTCATGCCATCATCTGCGCACCATGCTTAGTCTCTAGACATAGAGCTAGATTTTATTTTTTTGTCCATCGGCATGTTCGAATAATAAAGGCTACGAGCCTCATATGTCTTGGATTATATTTTTATAAACTTGAAAACTTTACAAACATTATGATTAATGAATACTACTTCTATTTTCTCAACTTATTTTGTGCAGTATGTGAATTACTATTGTTTTTCTTTTTAAAAATGTTGAAAATGCCGATTTAACACATAATTTACCAATGCATTAGTTAATGTATTTAAATGTCTTGGAATGTGATGACATTAAATGTAATCAAATTCTATTTCCAAGATATGGACCTGTAAAAAAATTCTTAACATTGAAGAGATTCTAACTTAATAAATGAAACTTAAATGTAATAGTATGCGTTGAGAATCCAATCTAACGATTAAACGACAAATGCCAAATGAAATGGCATCAGATAATAATTCAATAATAACACTATATCCTGCAATATTATTCATTGTTCAACCAAGGTATATTCCATGAAGACTCACTAACTTGTTGGTGGGTGAATGGATGGCCCAATCCACAAAAGAAATATTCTGAGTACTACAACTAGCGCCATCAACGTAGCCAATGTAAGTTTGACGAAATGTCAAAATCTGAAAATCAATTATAAGACAAGATAAGTAGTGGAAATAGAAGGAGTTTGTATAAAAGAAGTAAAATTTCCACACATGTAAAATAAGATACAACAATATACAATGTACCCATGCAGTAAATCAAGAATAATACTTTTTTCAGATAAATCCCATTTCTGGGCTGACTAGCTCATAAGAAACTTTTGAAAGTGCATGTTTTACAATATAGGGATCCTGCCACATAGGTTCGAACTTACCAACTCCTAACTTATCATGTTCTTGTTCGTAAATCAAGACCAAGCCACCTTCTGAATACATGTGAGGATTTAAATTTCGATCAGATTGTGCCTTAACTCATTTCTTATGAGTATCGCTAGCCAATGCAACATCATGGTGAGTCTCATCTAGATGTGCTAAGTATAAAATATGTTCCTCCTCTGCAAAAGTAGTAGGAAGTAGTTCAATTCCTAGTTTCAATGATATAATTTCACATTCAATAGGTAGGACTTCTTCCATGCCATAAACAAGTTGAAAAGGTGTAAGCACATTTGTATTTTTTTTCTCCAAGTGCGATATGCCCACAATGTTGAGAAAAACATTAAATTCCAGTTTCATTTATGAATTAATATAATCCGTTGAAGCATAGTGTTGAAAAATTTATTCATGGATTCTACTCGGCCATTAGCCCGCAGACAATATGGGGTCGAGTTATCGTGATGTAAGCCCAATTTTACAGTATGTTTGGTCATCATAAAGTTTCGAAAATGGTTACCATGGTTCGTAACGATGGCCTGTGGGACACCACACCTAGCAATCACATGATTGAATATGAAAAGAGAAGCAGTTTCACCATCATATCTATATGTAGGCATTGCCTTGGCCCATTATGTAAAATAATCCTTAGCTAGGATAATATACCCATGCCCCCCGACCGAGTGAGGGATACATGTATTGAAATCGATGCCCCATTTTACAATGGGACTGACGATGATGATTGGGTGAAGAGGAGTAGGAGGAGCACACATTTTGCAATGATAAATTTGACAATTATGACATTTCTGGAATGCAGTAATGAAATATTTGAACATGGAAGGCAAGAAATATCCAGCGCACGAGATTTTTTTGGTAGTGGAAAACCTTAACATAGACCTCCAATTTCCTAATCCAGTTATCAGGATTTTTTGCATTGACTTCACCATTAAATATTGGCAATTCAAACTTAACATCAAGTTTTAGAAAAGGACCTTTACCATCCTTTCTTTGATTATGTGCAACCATAATTCATCTTCAGTACACCAGTCACACAAGTCAAAGAACACTGGTAAAAGTCCTTTCTAAAACTTTCTGTTAAGTTTGAATTTCCATTGTATAATGGTGAAGTTAATGCAAAAAATCTTGATAATTGGATTAGGCAATTGGATGTCTATTTGAGAATTCAGAACCTTTATGATGATGATACCAAAATGCAACTAGCTTCATTGAGGATGGAAGGTGCAGCTCTTGTTTGGTGGGAAGCCAAGACAAAGGAGGAGATCAAGAAGCATGTTGAGATTATTCTATCATGGACTGATTTCATTACTGCAATAAAACAACAGTTTTACCCATTAGCTCATATGCAGAAAGCCATAATGAGCTGGAAAAATTTTAGACAATTGAAAGGACAAAATGTACAAGACTACACCAAATAATTTAGGAGAAGAGCTCTCTTATTAGGGGTAGATTTGCATAGTCAAGATACTTTGCTCAAGTACATATGAGGCTTACATAGCTACCTAAGACATATTATTCTCATGTTTAACCCTACAAGCTTAGATGAAGTATGTGTTCAGGCTACACATTTAGAAGCAAGAGGGAAAAACATTACCAATGAAAGTAGGAAGAAACATTTTAAGGGGAAAAACAAAGAGAAGACCTCAAAAGGTAAGAGCAAAAAGAATGCATCTGTCAAGAAAGAGGGAGAGAAAGTGGTTTGTAAACATTGTTCAAGAGAAGGCCATGAAGAGAAAAATTGTTGGAAATTACATCCTGAAAAGAGACCCAAATATAACAATAACAAAGGGAAGCAGAAAACTGCAGCTACAACTCAACATGACTTAGGAGAGGATTCAGGTGATGAAAATAAAATTATAGCCATGGGACTGAAGAATATGAAGGGGAAATAAATTGAAACAAAATCCAGTACTAGTACTTCAAACTGTCACATAAAATCTCCAAATGAAGAAGAGAGAATTGAACTGTTTCATGTGAGGGTCATATCCAAACATACCAATATTGACACATTGTTTGACAGTGGGTCACAAGCGAACTTAATCTCTGAAGACTTGGTCAAGAAAATTAATCTTGAGACCATTCCACATCCAAAACCATATCCACTTGGTTGGGTTTGTAAGGATGAAAATTTATAGGTTTCAAAGAAGTGCATATTGCGCTTTGCAATAACTGCATATTTTGTTGACACAGTTGAATTAGATGTGGTCCCGCTTGATATTATAGGTTTTGTGTTGGGCAGTACTTACTTGTATGACAGGAAAGCGATCTTCCATCGCCATGAGAAAAAATACCATTTATTCAGAGATGGCAAGGAGTACATTGTTAGAGCACATAGCAAGAAGACAAATATTACAATGGTAAATGATAGATAGGTAAAGAGGCTGGTGAATTCAAGTAAGAATTTTGTTCTTCTAATGATTAAGCTTAAAGATGATGTTAATCATGAGTCATTTGAATATTGTGATCCTAAGTTGAAATAAGATTTATATGATGTAGTTGATGCAAATCATGAGATGTCAGGAGCCAACATGATTGCCTCCTAAAAGGGAGATTCAACATGAGATTCAGTTACAACAATATTGTCCTCTTCCAAACATCAGCATGTATCACATGTAGATAATGGAGAATGCTAAAATAAAGAGGTAAATGAAGGACATTTTGGACAAGGGACTCATAAGTCCAAGCACTTTGCCATGCAGTTCACCCATAGTCTTGATTCCAAAGAAAGATGGGACTTGACGCATGCGTTTCGACTTCAGAGCTTTGAACAAGATAACGGTAAAGAATCAATACCCACTCCCAAGGATAGATGATTTTCTAGATCCGCTGAAATAAGCAAAGTTTTTCACTAAGTTATATTTACAAAGTGGATATCATCAAGTAAGAATTGCAGAAAGTGATATATGGAAGACTGCATTGAAAACCAAACAAGAACTCTTTGAGTGGTTGGTTATGCCGTTTGGTTTGTGTAATGCTTCGACGAATTTCATGCATGTTATGGATAATGTTTTGCATCCATTTCTTGATGAATTTGTGATTATGTATTTAGATGATATAATCATTTTCAGCAAAACAAGAGAATAACATGTCTTGCATGTAAAAAAGGTGCTTGATGTTTTGAGGAAAGATAAACTATTTCTTAAGATGTCTAAGTGTGAATTTAGAAAGACTTCTCTGGTTTATTTGGGACACATTATAGGAGGAGGCGAGTTGAGAATTGATCCTTCTAAAGTGGAATCCATTGTGAATTAGCCCACTCCCAAATCAGTAACCGAGGTAAGAAGTTTCTTAGGCGCAGCTCAGTATCGGAGAAAGTTTATTGCTAACTTTTCTGCCATAGTGGCTCCTATGCATGCAATGAAAAGTGTGAAGAAAGGCTTCCAATGGGGAGGAAAACAACAAAAAGCTTTTGAAGCTTTAAAATACAAGATCATTTCAGCTCCGGTCCTTGCATTACCAGATTTGAGACAGCCATTCGAGATACAAACCGATGCTAGTGATTATGCCATGGGCACAGTATTTTTGCAACATTGTAAGCCTATCACTTTTCATTCTGAAACATTCAATGGTGTTGTAACTAATTATCCTACATATGAAAAAGTCTTGTATGCATTGGTACAAAGCATCAAGAAGTGGAAACACTACTTGATGGGTAAAGAGACAATTATTCATTTCGATCACCAATCATTACAATACTTGCAGTCACAAAAAAAATTGCAACAATCACAACATTTCAGATGGATGGTATTTCTTCAACAGTTTCACTTGGTTATAAGGTACAAGAAAGGTATTTTCAATAAAGTTTCTGATATTCTTTCAAGGCCAATTATAATTGCTTCTAATTTACTTAAAAATGATTCTATTGTACATGAGAGTTACATAGAACAATATGCATTTGATGCTGATGTTCAAGATGTGTATGCTAGTTTGAGTGAAGGGAATCAAGTTGAGGAAAATGATTATCGCATGCATAAAATTTTTTTGTTTCATTTGGGCAAGCTCTGTATACCACAAGAAGAGAGACTTAGTTTCATGAGAGAGGCTCATTCATCTCTTATTGCTGGACACTTTTGGGTAAGCAAAATAGTGGCACATCTACAAAGGTATTGTTATTGGCCTCGCATGATAGATAGTGTGTCATGTTTTATAAGAGGTTGTTCTATGTGTGCAACAAGAAAGCCTAGTAATAGGAAGCTTGGGTTGTACACGCCACTACCGGTACCATCAAGGCCATGGGAGAGTTTCTCCATGGATTTTTTTGGAGGTCTACCTATGTCAAGAAAACAACATGACTATCTTTATGCAGTTGTGGATAGATTCAGTAAAATGTGTATAATTATGCCATGTAAGAAAACCATTACTGCTGAACAAAATGATGAACTTTATTTTCAACATGTATGGATTCATTTTGGTTTGCCAACTTCTATTTTTAGTGATAGGGATTCCAGGTTCGTTGGGAATTTTTGGTCCAATATTTGGAAGGTGATGGACACAAAGTTGAAAAAGAGTACTGCTTTTCATCCACAAACTGATGGCCAAACCAAGGTGGTGAAAAGAACCATTGTGCATATATTGAGAGGATATTGCAGCAAAAATCCCAAATTGTGGGATGAACAACTGTATTACATTCAACACGCTTACAATCGGGCCAAGCACTCTTCTACAAATACTTCACCTTTTGAAGCCTGCTCTAGGTATTTGCAAAAATCGCCATTAGAATTCATCTTTGAGAAGGATGTTGCAATTGATGGGCATAGTGATATTGACAAGGCTCAAAAGTTCATTGAGAAAATTTAGATTATTCATCAACAAGTTCAAGAACAACTTGAGAGGAGTCAAAGAAAATACAAGGAGAGGCATGACAAACATAGAGTTGATCACAAGTTTCAAGAAGGAGATGAAGTATGGTTGCACATAAGCAAAGAAAGGATACAAGGAGATGGTAAAAAGCTCAAGCCTATTTGTTATGGTCCATTCAAGATCATTAAACAAGTTGGTAATAATGCATTTCAACTTGAATTTCCTTCATATATGCAAATTTATTCCATTGTCAATGTGGAAAATTTACGTTTGTATGAGCCTCCTTTGATTGATGATCAAGGGAGTGATATTCATCTGCTATCTATATAATATTTCTCGCCAGAATTTCTAGATGAGCTCAAGGAGGATTCCATCCTTGACAGGAGGACAGACACTTCTAAGAGGGGAAGTGTCGATTATCTTCGAATTGGGCTCAAGGGTAGCAAAACAAATAAGGCAAGATGGATGGAAGTGGAAAAGGTGAGGGAGATATACCCTCATCTTCTGAACTGGTAATTAAATTATTTTAGGGTCCAGAAGCTTCCCAATGGGGAGGTGTGATCAGGAGATCATGTGTTATGCTCAATATTGAAAGTGATTGAAACTATACCAAACCTGAGCGACCAGAAAGGTCTCGTCGTTGCGATTCCGGCGCCACGAACGATTCGAAAAACCGATGTCATTTGAGGAAGTTATCACGTTCTATTCGTTTTCCCAAAAAACTAAAATTTTGTGATTGGGATGCCCAGTTAGCATACAGGTACAGTCAGCAGATGGCATATTCTAGGGAATATTCCCTTTTCTCACAGCTAATCAGAATTTGACAGGTGGCTTAATCTGGGCTATTGATTTTGTGGTACGGAAGTGTGATTATGACCATTGGATGGTTTGTACATTTTTTCTGAATGGATCGTTGGATGAGAGACATGTGGCAAGCCCATAGGCTGCCACGTGTCCTCAGGAGGTTATTATAAAATTTTATTGGAGTCTGGGGGGTTCGACCCTGTGACCTCCACCCGTGAAGACCTCTGACCATTCCGCCTACAACATGTTTCTTAACTTATGAGTCTTCTGCATTAATATATTTTGTAACATTGTGAAGGTTGGGCGGGGGGGGGGGAGGGACCGCTAGCGGTCCCAACCTGCTAGTAGCCCCCAACATGGAAATCACATGCAACAAGCATAAGCCGTGGCATTTTATATGATGACAGTTCATACCAATCCGCAGCGTTAAACTCCACACTTATCACATTGCGATAGAAACTTCGACGGTTATGAAAAATCTCCGACAATTCAAACAAATCTGCGGTATTAACTCTCAATGTTATCACATGTATCCTTGCATTGCAGCTACAGTTAAGCTGGTAGTTGCGGGAACTCTGAGCCAAACTCTAGCTTGCTGTATGGTCCACGGTGGTTAGACCATGAGTTCTGCTCCATGATTATGACCACGGGGTTTTGGGGGTTGGCATGTGGCCACCTCCTTCCCAGCATTCAATTCTATGGTTAACAGACAGTTAAATTTGGAGCGCGCCCTTTAATTTAGGGGTTTTTTCTATTTTTAGTGACAGTTAAGTGCCAGTCTCCACTTTTAGTGGATCTTTTCTAGCTAACATTGGAAAAAATGCACGGAGGTCAATTATGGACCAATTTGGGTGAAACAAGAGTCTACCTAGACTAATTTGAGCATTCTGGAGCCACTAGTGCAGAAAAAATATCCATTAGAGGCTTGTAAACACATTTAATTTGAAATTTCGAGTATAATGACAAAGAGGGACATGCCATTAGGAGCTAGACCAACAGAAGTAGCCCAGGAGGGGTGAACTGCTTCATTATGCCTACTGTGTAAAAATTATGTGTGATTGTATTTCTCTGTTATACACTGTTGTTTAGTGTTTTTTAGGCTTATTTTCATGCTTATAGTTCAAAAATTCATCTATATTATGGTTAAAACACTCATTCTTTAAGCAAACAAATGGAGACAAATTGTACATGTTTTTAATACTGAAAGGACACTTAGCACAATAAAATAATACACTCCTTTCAAATCAATATGTAGGCATTGCCTTGGCCCATTTTGTAAAATAATCCATAGCTAGGATAATATTCCCATGCCCCCCCAACTGAGTGAGGGATACATGTATTGAAATCGGTGCCCCATTTCTCAATGGGACTGATGACGATGATTGGGTGAAGAGGAGTAGGAGGAGCACACATTTTGCAATGATAAATTTGAAAATTATGACATTTCTGGACTGCAGTAATGAAATATTTGAACATGGAAGGCAAGAAATGTCCAGCGTGAGAGATTTTTTGGGCAGTGGAAAACCCTAACATATGACCGCCACATGTTCCAAAGTGAGATCCATTTAAAGCTTTTTTGCCTTTGTCATGCATCAACCATCTTCTAAAAACTGAATCAACACCATGATGATAAAGTGTATCGCCAACAATATTATATTGTTGGGATTGGTACCAAATGTGACGACAATTAGCTCGAGATAACTCGGGTTGAAAGGTTTGAGTTTGGAGGTAAACGATAATATCTCCATACCATAGGTCTAATGTGTTGATAAGAAAGAGAGATTCATCTGGAAGATAATCCTTTCCCACAGTTTTTGTCTCAGAATAGGGAAATTCACAAATAAGCTCAACAAACACTAATGATTTCTTCGACTTGGATTTTAAGAATTCTAAGTAAAACTCTTGTAGAATAATAATCGATTTGGAATATTCCCCCCCAAGAATTTGTATGTTAGGAATGTAAACCATGTAATTTTTAACCCTCTACAGAAATTATCTGCAACCAAATTCTTAAAAACAGAAAATATACAATAGTGAGAGCATAAAACATAAAACAAATATACACAAATATTTTTCCCCTGGATCCCAAATCGGGACTACCAACTTGATTTTTCCTTATTTTCCTTTTAGTGTTACAACACATATATAAATGTCGAAGCATTCATAAATCCCAATCCATTAACCCTGGGTTAGAACATAACCGTAGTTCCCTTGAATGGATCTACAAAACACCAGGGGATGAAAACCATCATGCCCCAAAACCATGTGCAAACCCATGCAAAAAACCATAGGCGGGCTTGCCCCCCTAAAATAGGGTCCAAAAAAAATTTCCTGTGCCACTACCCCAGACCTCGTGTAGGGGGCTACTCGCCCCTGGTAACCCCTAGACAGAGGGGGTTGTCACCCCCCTTGCTGCGCTTGACCCATGTGATTATTCATGGAAAGAATATAACACATACCCAACATTCTCCCACTTGTTGTTTTCTTTCCGTAGGGGGCCACATGAGAGCTTAGGAATTAGTCCAAACTTGCAACACCCATTTTTTCTCTACACCAAAAGAACTTCTGAATGCTCACAGACTTCGTCAATGCATCTGCAACATTCTTCAAAGTGTCCACCTTTACCAGCAATACCTTTTTATCCTAAACCATATCTCTCAGAAAATGATATTGAACATCAATATGCTTTGTCTTTGAATGATAAGCAGGGTTCGTAGCCAAGAAAATTGCACTTTGGCTATCACAATCTATCCTTATAGCTTGCTGCACCAACCCCATACTTGAACACAATCTCTGCAACCAAACTACTTCATTGCTTGCATGAGTGGCTGCCAAGTATTATGCCTCTGTAGTTGAAAGATCCACTACAGACTGTATTTTACTCATCCAACTTATTGCACCTCCAAATAGGCTAAACACATACCCACTTGTAGATCTTCTTTGGTCTAGATCTCCAGCCCAGATTGCATCAACAAAACCATGGATGTCCAAAACTCTGTCCAATCCTGGTCTTCCCTGGTAGCAAAAACCATAATCACTAGTGCCACACATATATCTGAAAACCCCGCTTCACTGTTGTCTAATGCTCCTTCCCTAGTTTTGACATAAACCTACTCAATACTCCCATTGCATGTGCAATGTCTAGTCTAGTACATACCATTGCATACATCAGGCTACCCACTGCACTTGCATATGGAACACAATACATATCCTCCTCTTCTTCTTGTGCCTTGGGACACTGTTTAACATATAGATTTACACCTATAGGAATAGGATCCTTCATCAGTTTACTATCATGCATATTAAACCTCCGCAATGTTGTCTCAACATACTTCCTCTAGTTTAACCAGAGCTTCCTCTCTTCCCGATCTCTCAATTTCCATGCCCAAAATATAGTTTGCAGCACCACGATCCTTCATGTCGAATTTGGAGAACAACTGGGTCTTCAAATCCTAGATAATTTCTTTCTCATTTACAATCAGTAACATATCATCCACATACAAGACCAAATAAATAACACGATCACCAATTAATTTAAAAGACACAAAGTGATCCTCTTTTCTTCTGGTGAAGCCAAGTCCCCATATATAGGTATCAAATTTATGATACCACATCCTTGCAGGTGACTGTCTTAAGCCATACAAAGACTTTTTTAACCTGCATACCTGTTATTTCTTACCCTCCACTGCAAAGCCTTCAGGTTGCTTCATGTAGATCTCCTCTTCCAGATCACCATGAAGAAATGATGTCTTCACATCCATTTGTTCCACCTCAAAATCAAATGCAGCAACAACAAATAAAATTAATCTAGTAGAAGTAACCTTGGCAACATAAGAAAAAATATCACCAAAATAAATTCCTAGCACCTGGGAATAACCTTTTTCTACCAACCTATTTTTGTATTTCTCCACCTTTCCTTCTACATTCATCTTCTTCTTAAACACCCATTTTATCCCGATTGGATTTCTTCCAGCCAACAACTCCACCAAATCCCATGCCTCATTTTTGTATAAGGATGCGATTTCATCAACCATGACCTCCTTCCAGAATTTTCCATCCTCTGAATCCACTGCCTCCCTGACAGTTCTGGGATCATCATCAGTGATAGTTAAAGAAAAATTTGAATAGAAAGTAGATGGACTATACATTTGTGGCTTCCTTCTTTCCCGAATTGACCTTCTCACAGCTGGAGTTTGTGGCTCTTCCTCTTCTGAATCTTGTTCTATTGTAGAGTCTGATGCATCCTCCTTTAGCTCAAAATCTATCTTCTTAGGTTCCTTTGGTAGGACTTCACGTGTAACAACATATTTCACCTCTCTAAACACCACATCTTAGCTGTACACATCCTTCCTTGTTTCTGGGTTCCAAAGCATGTAACCTTTTAAACCATCCTTATACCTAATAAAGATGCACCTTTTAGATTTTTTATCCAACTTGGTCCTTTTATCCTTTGGAACATGTGCATATGCATCACATCAAAATACCCTCACATGTGAAAGAGAGGGTTTCTTACCAGTCCATACCTCATGTGGAGTCTTATCCTACAACACTGATAAAGGTGATTTGTTAACCAAGTAACATGCAATCTCCACTACCTCTGTCCAAAATTCCTGTCCTAACCCGGTACCACTGAGCATGCTTCTTGCCTTTTCCATCAGCATTTTGTTCATTCTTTCTGCAACTCCATTTTTCTAAGGTGCATATGGAGTAGTCTTCTGCTGTGCTATATCACACTTCTTACATAACTCTTCAAATTCCTTCTTGCAGAACTCTCCACCATTATATGTCCTCAACACCTTTATCTTCTTATCTATCTAGTTTTCCACTAGAGCCCTTAATTTTTTAAATATATCAAAGACTTCATATTTATTTCTCAAGAAATATATCCGTGTATTCCTTGAGAAGTCATCTATGAATGAAACATAGTACACAAAATTTCCCAGTGATGGAACCAGCACAGGTCCAAACACATCACTGTGCATAAGTTATAATATCTTGTTCGCCCTCTTAGCACCAGAAGGAAAACTCACCCGATTCTTCTTCCCATATACACAATGTTCACAAAAATTGAAATCCAGAGAGAAATTAGACATACCTTCTACCATACCATTACAATGCAGTATTCGAAGGCCCTTCTCTCCGATATGCCCAAGCCTTTGATGCCATAGCATGGTTTTTTCTACAGAGACTGCTAGGCTTTCCTCTCCAATTTCAGAAACCACGGAACTGTCGCACCCATCAATAACAATGTTACCCTGAAGCTTGTACATAGTTCCAATATGAACTCCCCACATTAATACCAGTGCTCCCCGAACCATCTTGCAGGTATCTTTCTCGAACATTGTTTTTATACCCGCATCATCCATCTTGCTTACAGAAATCATATTTATGTCCAATGCAGGAATATTCATAACACCAGGAAGTGTTCTAATCCTTCCACCTTGCAACTTCAGTTTGAATTTTCCATGTCCAACGGTTCTGGCCTTCCTATCAACCCCGAAGAAGACATCACCACCATCATACTTCTTGTTATCACTCTAGTAAATTCTTAAGTTGTGGGATTTTGGATTTAAGTCAAAGAAATCTAGAGGTAACCACAAACCTACTTCAAACTCTAGGATCTAGCCTTCCTAGGGTTCAGAGAGGGCCCTCACTTTGAGATTTATTTTTGTTTGGTTTTAATTTATTGTTTTGGGGGGAACAAATCATTGGAAGGGGTAAATAGAGGGAAATTTACTTGTCCATTGGGCTATGGAGTCTAATCAAGCTAGCAGAACTAGGATCAGGGCCTAAAAGGTCAAATGTATTCAGGGCAAGATAGATGACCCTTGGAGATCTTGGGAAAAATGGTTTTTGAGGTGGTATGATCGGGATAAAGGGAACTTAAGGATCCTTTAATCCAGAAAAGGGAAGTAGAAGGTAGAGGTCAAACGGGAGTGAGAGAAATTAAGAATTCTCAACATTGGAAATAAGAAGAAAACAAAGAAATAACAATTAGTTAAAAACAGGGTGCTATTAACATGTCCTGTAGTAATACTCCTAGTTGCACATTCAGATTTAGAATTAAAACACAGATGTATGCATGTAACAAAGCAAGATTACAAATGACAAGTTTAGAGAGTACTTCACTCCAGATTTCTTATCACAGGGATCCTGAAGTATGATGCCAAAAAGTTGATCCAGTCTGCTACTTAAAGTCGAAACACATAGCCTTCAAGTCAAAAATATGTCTATAATAACCTTCAACAATTTTATTCCACCCTTAATACTTCTGAAGTTGAAGTATTTATACAAAATGTATTATAAATATCTTTGAAGAGTTCTAGGAATTAACTTAGGAAAAATAAAATATCATTACATAATAAAAGGGACAGCTACTTAACAAATCAACAAGCTGTCCTCTTTTATCCAAAATAAATAGAACTGTTTTGATGACAAGGAGCTATTGGCTGCCTATGTGTCCTGCTTTCTGGTTGCTAGATATTATCTTGCAATATACTTGCCTTCGCTGATACTCTTTCCTGCTGATACTCTTTAAATTTATACTCTTTGACACTTATACTCTTTGACCATCAGTTTTACTGTCTTACTTCTGTAAAATATATCTTTTGGTAGTAACAATCGGCAAAATGTTTTTTCTTTTCTTTTGTTTTTCTTTTGACTGTCTTGAGGCAAACTGTTTTACTGTTTTTAACTTCCATTTTTATATCAAGTCTGTGAAAGTCTGCCACTCTTCTACTTTAGGAATTTGCACATTCTTCAACTTCCTGAAATTCTCATCAGCCTCGATATATCTTGCAAAAGTAGGCTTGATGACAAATATACGCTTAATTTCATGCTGTAAGAAGAATAAATCCTCAAAATACTGAAGTAAAACTTTCCCTTTAGGAGTGCCTTGTGCTGGTGGCTTGTTTACTTGCTCTTTAGCAAACTCCCTGATATTTTTGTCATAGTCCTTTTGTGGCATAAACTTTTCATTGAAAACATGTATATCAGGTAAGGCTTTCTATCTAAGATTTGTATACTTTACCATAAATCTAGTTATGGCAAGGTTCATGGCTTCACACTTTTCTTCAAGATTCTTCATCAAGTTCTTTTTAGTGACAACCTTCCTGATTTGTAGGATTGTCTCTGTCATGTCTAATACTTGAAGTTCCTCAAGTTCTTCTCTATTCTTGCTATTGAGAAATGTTATGAGCTTTAATGCATGTTCAGGTTTATCAGTCAATTCATCCTTGGTCTTCTATATCTCTGCTTGAGCTGCCAATAACAATTCTTTCTGCTCAAATATTACTTGAATTGAAGGCCATTGATTATGAATGGCTTCAATGATGTTGGTCCAGAGATGATTTTTGATGTAGGAGATCTGCTCTGTGAAAGTCAATTCCTTTTGTATATTTTTGAGTTTCTCCCATAATTTGATAGCTTTCTGTTCATGATTTTTGGCATTAATTTGAGTTGTTTTATTTTCATTTTCAAGATTTTCAATCATCTTGTTTAATCTTTTATTTCGTTTGTCTTGAAGGACATATCTTCAATTTATTTTACTATCTGACTGGATTCATCTATATAATGTATAGCTGTGGTAGAAGATTTTGTAGCTAAAATGGTGGCAGAAGTCACTGGCACTGCAGTTGCCAGTGGGCCCTTTGGTGCTAACTATTCTCCTAAAGTAGAAGGCACTGTTGTAGTAATCACTAGGATGACTGTAGGAATTGTAGGAATTTTTGGCTCTTTTACAGTCTCTATTTCTTGGGCCAATTTTTCCATTTGTGTTTCCATCTTCTTGATTTGTGCTATCAATTGAAGTATTAGTTTCATCATTTCCTCTTTTTCACATTGATCCCAGAGGACTTCTTTTGTTTTTGGATGCTCACTTTGAGGAAGTTTGAGTTGTTTTCTCAAAGCTGTTATATCTTCATTCTTTTTCTTAATCAATAATTCTTCTGATTTGATGTTTGAGGGATCATATCCCACCTCTAATACTAGTTCCTATAAGGCTTTGATCCTTAGGTCCTTGGAATATAGTGAAGATTTGTCCATCTTCTTCTGGTCTTGCATGTTGAGGATGGTATTTTGGAGTTTATTAGCACTCATTGCTTTAGTTGCCACTATAGAATATAACATTTTAGAGCTCTGCCTATGGAACTCAATCTGGTCCAACTCATGGATTTTTTCTATGTCTACCTCAAGATCAACCTTTTTACAGTTTGATACTCTTTTTGGTACTGAGGTAGTAGGCTGTAGAAATGACATCATCATTTTTTTGTTGGAATAATCAAATGCTAATAATAATCTATTCTGATTGCCAGGCTTGTGTTTCAAGAATTAAGAGTATATTTCTATCTTTATCTCTTCATTTTCTGCTTAATTTGCTTGTACTTCTCTTTGATGTCCAAGTCCTCTTCCTCAGTTGGCTGTGAGGAAGAGGCTTCCATGCTGTGTTGTTTCCCAATCATCTATGTGTCATCTTAGTTTACTGGTTTTTCCTTTTGAATTTCCACAAGTGTTTCATTGATTATGGTTGTTTTTATATCATCATTGGTCACTAGAGCATCTGTCTCATCAATATCAATTGTTACTTTCTCCTTATCAAGTAAACTAAGCTTGGGCCTTTTGTTATAGATTATTTTAATTTAGTCTCAGTTGTTGTCTATGTTGTGTACGCTCCTTCTTCCTTGACTCCTTTACTTGATGTTTCTAGCTGCTTGGAAACTTCTAATGCTAGTGCCGTATCTTTTTGGCTTGTTGCCTCTGTCAAGGTGTTTTCAATCCATTCATCTTAATTAGAAAAAAATTATATTTTAGGCTTTGACTCATGGATAAAGGGTTTTAATTTAGATTTCATTCTTAGTTGGCTTAAGATCCCATGTGGATCATAATTCCATGGAAAACTCTCTTCAAATCTGAATTCTGATAACATCTTTGTCACTTCCTTTCAACGTTCCTGTGGTTGCAGATAAATGAACCAATTTGATTTTTTAACTTAAATTGTGTCTTTTTCTTGGCTACCATAAAGTTAATTGAATCTGAATTGAGAATCTGTCTAAGGTATTCTAATGGAAAAATTCTCACACACATGCTTGGGCAACTTGTAGGGTAACAAGTTTGACCCAAAAATCCTTAATTCAGTGTGTTTTTCATAGAGGTACCAATCTCCAACCTTGTTCTGCTCTGAAAGTTGTAAAATTCTTTTCATTTCTTCACTGATCATTGGCTGCTCTGATTTATTCAATATGGTCATTGTTGGATGCAAAAATAGCTCTGAAAACTCTGAATAGGTGAAATCATTACATTATTTTCTCAACAATGAAGTCCAAAAAATAATTGATAAAGGTTTTCCCTCTATATCTATTTTTTGCAAAGTGACTGGAAATTTGTCTGCTTGAAAAAATAGGAACAAATGAAAAAGATAAGAAGTATATCTAAATACTCCATCTGTGGGTAATTTAGTCAACTTGTAGTGGATGGCATCTGCTATGAAACCATCATAGTAAAAAATGACTGATGGAGGTTGACCAGGAGATATGGTGGATAAGAAACCAAGAATAGATTCATCAGTATGTTCATCTGTAAAATATACAAGGATGAAAGAGAGCATAGAGATAATATGTCTAACACCTTCAGAAAATTTAGCTGTGGGGTATGGAGGATTTATCTTTGGAATATCAACATGAGAAGGCATAAAATTCTGAAAAATCATGAACCTTTTAGGGAAATCTAGGCCAAGGTATAGCTGAGTTAAGGCCTCTATAGACAAGGGGACAACTTGGGGATCAGGCTGCAATTGTAGCATTTGATTAATAGATTGGGTTGTAACAGTGAAAAGTATCTCTTTATCAGCATTTACTACAGCCCTTTGATCTGGTTCATAATAATTTTGACATAGTCTTGTGACTTCTTGACCTGGGTGGGTTAAGGGAACTATATACTTGGGTAAATGTGTTTCCCAAATAGGAATTTCATCTATTTCTAGATACTTTTCATAACAGCAAGTTGTGTATATCTAAAAAATTGAATTCAATAGCAGGATCAATAATTTTATAATCAATATCAGTTAAAGGAAGGCTTTCAATAGCAACCACAGGTGGTTGAAGGGGATTTACTGATATAGCAGATTTGGCAGTGATGATTGGAGTAGACTTAGGGGCTTTGGATCCCTTAGGTTTGGGTGCTTTGGATCATTCAGTTTTTTTGGTACTCTGTTTTTTAGGCATTTTTAGATTACTTTTGCAAGATTAAACAATTTGCAAGAGTAATTTTCTTTTAACAGAGGCAAAACTGGGCAAATTTAGGCTAAGGATAGTCTCCTTTAGGTTTTATACTCAATCAAGTTTATCTGAGGATGTAACAACTGGTATAAAATAGAAAACAGGGATTTTCTGAGTTTGTTTGACTGAGAAAATAGGAATTTAGGGTATTTCAGGGGTTTTTTGGCCTTCCAAATCTTTGAAATTGATCTTTAAACTGTAACAATTGAGGAAAATTTCTTGAAAGGCGCGCAGAGGATAAATGGGGTTTTTGGGAAAATTTTGCCAGGGTTTGGCCTGCTTTTTTGTGTTTTTAGGTTGTTCAATTTGATTTTTCTTAAACAAAAGGATTGGTTCTCTTCAAGATAATTTAAACTCAATTTGCAGGTTTGGATGTCTGCAGAAAATACCTTTTTATGTAGGTATTTGGCTCTGAAAGGGTTTTGAGGTTTTCTGTTGAATTTGAAGACTTCAACATCTTTCTAGAGAGGTGAATAGCTCCTCAATTAGTCATCAATGGTAAATTTTGATGAAATTCAGAGGTTATGGGCATAAAAGGGCAAGCAGTGGCTTAAAAATTGTTTACACAGTTGGGAGCAGCAACTCAGAGGTTTAAAATGCGCAAATAAACTGATAAAAAAAAGGTTTTCAAAGGTTTTAACATATATTTTGTTCGTATTTATCAGTGTTAAATGCAGGTCGTGTCATGGCGGGAGGTGGTTTCAGATTTTAAATGGAAAACCAAGCAGTGGTTATCACGTAGCATTTGGGCGGTAAGCGGATTTGGACAATATGCACGCGATCCAGTGAAAAAGTGACACGTCAAGGAGAGATAAATGAGCAAAACTGCCCATTTCATGTCCATTTTTCATTTGGTCGATCGATTACATTTTCTACACGATATTGCGTATCAGCTGTAGAATCTGAAGATCATATGCGAAGGGTCAGGATTAAAAGGGAAGTTGCGGCTAAATGAAATGGTGGGACTGAGCTTTATATACATGCGCGGACAGTTAAAACATACAATTAAACCTTTATGTTTTGCCGCGGGTAAAGGCTTTAATCATATATCGAGGTGGGGTTTATTAGGCGGCATGGATTAGCAACTTTATACATTGGTTTATACAATAATAGAGGGATAATGTTTTAAAACATAGGATAATGTTTTAACCAATGCAAAGGTGCGGGCTTTTATGTATAAGTGGGGATAATGATTTTGTAACTTTATTAGATTCAAAACTTTGGAATGGGGGTTAATATGTTTCACTTAAAACATTTGTAATATGTCTTAATAAAAACATAAAGGGTGCGGTATTTAGTTTATTATACAATATTTAAACCTTTTTGAATGGTTTAACGACTATAGGGGCGGGATATTTATTTAATGATAGTTTAGACCAAAGGGCTTTGTAATTGGGGTTTTTTATTTTAGCACATGGGTAATAAATTTGGTCTAAAACTTTATAATAGTGGGTTTTTAGGGTTTTTAGATATAGGGAGTTAAATAAGTAGGATAAGGTAATTAGTTAGGGTTTTAATAAAATAGGTTAAAATTTAATATGAGAGGGAAATGGAATATAACACAAAATACATAAAATCACTAAGTAAAGTGTAAGAGTAAAGCATAGCTTATCTTTTTATCATTTCACCAATACTTAGGATAAATGTATTTTTGAGGATTTTATGCATGTTTATGAAGGGATGAAGTTAATTACATGGGGGTTTATGCTTCATTAAGTAATAATGAGTCTTTACTTATGAAAAGGAGTTATAATGTATGAATGAGGGATGAATAATGATAAATGGGGATTTTAAAAAAAGAACTCAACATTTTCAACTAGCCAGTCACTAAGCCTTGGGTCCAGTCCCAACAAAAGTCAGAGAAATGCTCTGAGCCTGTTTGATTGATAGCTTAGAATATTGAATACTTATAGGGGAGGGGAAATTAGTGATTTTTCCCAGTGATCAATATTACATGCTTTCTCCACTTCATTCTACCTACTTAGCCTTATTCTAACATTTTTTCTTCATTTGGCAGGTGCATTTAGACTTGCAACCTTGAAACATTTATTCTTTTAAAGCATAAACTATCTAAATCTACCTTATTTCATCCGAGGGCTCATATTAAACTGTTGAGATCCTCATTATTCTCTACCTATCTATTGATTTGTCAGGATTAAACTGTCTGGAAAACCTTTATTCACTATCTAAAAACTTGAAATTGAAAACATGACAAGTTAAGTTTAAACAATTTAACTCATCAAGGATTATGGCATTTAATGATGCTCTGCACATAATAATTATTCTTGCAGTAAAAGTAAAAAGTAGTGGCATTTGGACTTTCTCACTTTCAAGTATTATTTTTATCTCTTTTTTCTTTTGGGGTATATATTTTTTCTAAGTCCTTTGATCTTTTTTTTAGAACTTTTTACCCTCTTTTTGACTTTTTTATTATTTTTTAATTTTTTCAAATATGGGAAAACAACTTGCAGAAAGCAAGGTATGTACATATTTAAAAGACTATCAAAGTCAATTCAAAATTTTATGAACCCTATTATTATAGGACCCTAACACTTCTCATACTCACAGAACCACTCCCTATGGGGAGTGAAGTGAAAGGATGCACCTGAGTCAATTAACCATGCCTCATGATCTACATGTGTATTTGATGACAAAGCCAAATACACATCCACACCTTCATCTGAGGTGGTTTTTGCCTCTGTGGAAGGAGCATCATCAAATCCATTTCCTTTCTTAGGAGCTTTAGATTTGCAGTCCTTTTTGAAGTTCCCTTCCTTTTTGCATTTCCAGCACACATTTATAGGCTTTCTTGGAGATTTAGATCTCCCACTCGAAAAAATTATTTTGTTTTTGTTCTGGGGCCTTCCTCATATAGATAAGGCATCTCCATTATGGCCCTCCATATTTCTCTGTCTCATTTCCTCCGAAAACAATGCTCAGACAATTTCATCAAAATTCAAGGTCGTTGTATTGCTACTTATTGCAATAACCAGACTATCCCACAAATATGGTAGAGAACACAAAAAACTAATGCACTTATCTTCATATGAGATTTTAATATCAGCAGATGAAAACTGACTTACCATAGCATTGAAGGCGTTCATATGCTTTATCTTCGGGTCTCCATCCTTCACCCTCAGGTTATACAACTTTTTCCATGGGAACAATTTATTCACCAGAGATTTAGATTGGTACAAAGTCCCTAACTTGAATCACAAAGTATTCGTTGTAGCTTCCCTAGATACATTCAACAATACCGAATCTAAGATACACAACCGTATTGTGCTCTTTTCCTTCCGATCCAACTTCGCCCAGTGTTCATTTGACCTTGACGTTGGTTTAGTACCCGGATCTACCATGATCCAATGATCTTTATCCACCAGCAGATCCTCCATCTTGGCCTTCCACAACTAAAAAATCTAACAGGGTCTACCACAGGCCTGAGCAAAAAAAATCCCTCAAGAGCAAAGGCGTCCCCTTGAAGCTGAAACAACTTTGATACCAAATGTAGGTTTCAACCCTGTACATAAATTATCTACAGAAGAATTCTTAAAAACATAAAATAAAAAATAATGAGAGCATAAAACATAAAACAGATATACACAGAGATTTTTTCCCTTGGATCCAAAATTGGGAGTACTAGCTTGATTTTTCATTATTTTACTTTTAGTGTTACAACACATATATATACATGCTGAAGCATTCATAAACCCCAATCCATTAACCCTGTATTAGAACAAACCGTAGTTACCTTGACCATATCTACAAAATAACAGGGGCCGAAAACCATCATGCCCCAAAACCATGTGCAAACCCATGCAAAAAAACATAGGCAGGTCTGCCCACCTAAAATAGGGTCCAAATTTTTTTCCCAAGGTGCTTCCCCGGACTGTGTGCAGGGGGCTTCCCGCCCCCTGCTAACCCATATATAGGGGGGGCTTCCCTGCCTATGCCTAGGGTGCTTCCCCCGTTGTGCCCAATGCAATGAACAGGGGTTGCGACTATTTGTAGAAAGAATATAACACATACCCAAAGAACCACGGGGTTGCAATATTAAACCATTGTTGTTTGGTGTAATAGAATATAGTGACAAAATCGTTGAACAACTTGCAGAGAGTCCACGACCAATTTCTCTACATGTGCATATTTTATTTCAAAATTGGTAAGATTCCTACTTAAGTAGTAAATCACATGTTCATTGTTTAATTCATCCTCTTGGAATAATATCATACCAATGGTAATGTCGAATGCAACTAAATATAAAACGTAATCTCGGTGATAATCAGGTGGATGTAACAAAAGTGTGTGAGTCAAAACATGTTTAAGTGCATTGAAAGCCTTTTGAGCAATTTCATCCCAAATGAAAGAGATTCCCCTTTTCAAAAGCTGAGTGAAACCTTTAGTTAGATCTACATAATTTGGAATGAATCGACGTAAAAAAATTTCTTTCCCTTGAAAACTTTGGAGTTGGCATAAAATGGAAGGAGGAAAATTCAGAATAACCTATAGCTTAAGAGGGTCAACACAAATGCCTTCTTTAGACATGAAAAATCCTAGTAAATAACCAAATTTCACACAAAAAACACATTTGTGTGGATTTAAGGGTATATTATAATGTCGACATCAGAGGAAAATTTCTTGTAGGTGGTGTGGATTATCTTCGCATTTTAATGAATGGGTTGGTATATTATCTAAATATGATTGTACAATATTCTTAATGACATGTAAAGCATAAGACATATCCCATTGACTAGTGGCACCAATATTCTTTAGTCCAAATGGAAGCTTTCGATAGGTGAAAGTTCCCCATGGGAAAATGAATGTGGTTTTATGTTGATCATCAAGGAGTATGTTAATTTGATTGGATCCAGAAAACACATCCATAAAAGAAAATATTTCTTTACTAGAAAAATCATCAATTATTTGGTTGATTTAAGGAGTAGGATAATTGTCTTTGGGCTACTTCATTTATTATGCTACTAGTTCCTTGATTGAGTTTAATGGCCTGCACATCTGGTGGGGAGGTTGAGTATGGGTTCCCTGATGGAAGGACGAACCTCATACCACCTTTTTCCACATAGAGTGTGGTGACGTGGTCAACACATAAGAGGTAGATTAGGGTCCACAACAAAAAACATAGATGGGTGGTATTCATAGACACATGTTCATATAAAGGGTATGCCTGGACATGAAAATAAACATCACAAGTTAGCTAGAAGAGAAGGATAGGGAATAATGTATGAACAAGAGTATGGGTATGCAAAGGAGAGTGGGATGAAGTGAAGATAAGAGAAGAGAAGGAGGAGACACTATGAACTTTGGATCCCTATTTATCAAGTGGAGACATCGTGGGCTCTATATTCTGGTGTGAATTGGTTGATTGGTATTGGTGGGAATTCCCTTGAGTACTTAACTCCTCAAAATATGAATTTAGCTTAGGGATGGTTAGCGGTAAGAAATATTACAGTGTATTTGGCCTATGGTTTGGTGGAAAGTGGAAGTCCCTCCTTCTATTCCCAGGTAAATCAATATATACAGATAATTATTCTTGGTTATGAATGTTATTATATAGGCTATGATATGACATACTGTGATTATGAAAAATGATTAATACTATGTCATTTATGTAAGAATTAATGATTTATTATCTAATCATGGTTGACTAGATAACTTGTATATCTATGGTGACTATGAGTTGCTTTAGTTATGTGGTTGCAACATTAGTAGTCATTTGTAGGTTGTGTGACTTGTCCTTGATTGTTGGCTTTAAATCACTTAAGACTAACTGTTATTTCATAATTTTTTGTCACCTTTATATAGTTATAAGTTGGGTAGCTCACTGTTGTGATGATTTTTGTGGGTGATATAATTAGTAGATCATTATATGTGTTATGTACATGGTATAGCTCTAGAATAGAAAGGTCGTTATCCATGTAAGACCATGAGTTGTTTCCATAAGTATGCATGGTTTCTTAATATGCTTCAACTAATTTGTTATTCACTTCTCATGGAGGAATGTGGTATTCCTATTGTCTATGATGAAAGCTTGTATATGAGCGTCTTCATGGTTGTGAGGGGCTTGGAGTTCTCGTTTTTTGCTGATATGATCATGAAATGAAAATCTATGTTCATAGTCATGTATGGCTGCTTGATGTGTTTAAATAGAATGTTACAGTGTGCAAATTCCATTGTTTGATATGTGGTGAATATAATGGATCTTTGATTTCTTAGGACTATATATTGTCTTTCCTAGTAAAACACTAAGAATGATGCAATGTATGATTTATTAGTGCATCTGATAATTTTGTTTGGGATCCATTATGTGGTTTAATATGAAGCTATTGTGTTTTAATTTATGAGGTCGAGGAGGTTTATCTTTGGCATGCATATTCTTATTTTTCTTCTTGACTAATTGATTTTGCATGCATTTCCTCTTTTAATTTGATTTCCTGAAACACATGGGAATCTTGTAGTCTTTGGCCTTATGGCCCACATTGTCACAGACACAACATCTAATGGCCCACATTTCTCTTCCTTACTCCATAGGTCCTACAATCAAAAATTTTATGACCAAAGTCATTACATAAGAAAAAATACCCATAAAAGAATTTTTTATACGTGCAAAATGATGGGACTAATATTTGAGGATGATCCTTCTTTGGCTTCTTATTTTTCTTGAAATGATTTATCTTATTGCTCCTGAAATTTGCTGAAATGTGCCCAAATTTTGACAGTTAAAACACTTAACATTTCTCATATCTTTCCTTGGAACATTTTTGGGATCTTTACTTGGCACTTAATTTTGATGGCAGTTTCCTTCATTGTTGCTCAAAATTTATGCTTTGGGATCTTCATTTTTTGCCTCATTTGTCCTTTTGATGTTCTTTTCTAATTCAAATTCTAATTTCTCATAATGGTTGATTCGATTCTTGAGCTAGCTACCAATCTCCTCTTCAATTTTCTTTGCTTTCTCCAACTGATTTTTAAAATCAGAAATCTCTTATTTGAAATAATGCTCTCTCTCTTCAAGAATATGAAGAAGTTTCTTCAAATATTTGTTCTCCATCTTAAGATCTTCAATCAACCTTGCTTGAGCTTGATTTTTTGTTTCAATGGTCACTATTCTTTTAATCCCTTTACCTTCAGATTCCTACAGTGAAAATACACCTTCCTCACTTCTTGATGAATCAAATTCAATAATCCGATCATCAACTTCTTCAATAATACGCAAACCATCATCACTAGAATGGAAAGGAAAATGACCATGACTAAAAATATCGTTGACCATACCTTTTACCAGAAGAATAGGTTCTTCGATTTTTGAAGCATTCTTGGATTATTTGCAGCTTTTATTTTTATGAGTTTGTGTCTTCTTATTCTTCATCATAATCCCACGATATTCTATCATTCGATCAAGCTTCACCCATAGAACCCCAATTTGATGCCAATTTTTGGAAATGCATTCACTACTGGGGGGGTTAATCAGTAGTGATTGTGTTTCTTAACTTTTAAAATCATTTTTCAATTACTAAAACACAATATTCATTAACCCATCAGTATATAAAATCATACATTAGCACATGAGAACCATAATATATAATCAAGGAAAACATTCACAAGAGAACACAATATTTTTTTGGTGGAAAAGCATTCTTCGGGAAAAAACCCAACCTGCTACTATTGTGTTTCTCAAATAATTATATTCATCACCAAGAAATTCAATTACATATAATATATAAATGGCTACTATGAGAGAGAACTATGATCCTCATATATGACTCTATAGACACCCATATGATCAACAAGCCTTTCCCAACACCCACTGGACTTATGAAGACATTTTTTTCTCAATATTGTCTTCGCTAAAGCACCCACACCACTCTTCTATGTGACCCTCATTTCAGAATATTTCACACTAAATTCAATCTGAATCTCTCAACCAAAACAACACAGAAACCTCTAGCAATATAGGCTCAAATCAATGTAGAAAACTCACTTAAACCTGATCTGCACAATTCCCTAAATCACTGCAACAATCCAATCAACAACACATGCAACATACATAAAAGATAATATGTTGAAAACATGGTAAGAAAGTATGAATGAAATGATCCATAATCATTCCTACTATTTTACCATACTAGTGCATAAGATATTGGCTGAAACAAAGTTTTGATGCCATCTTCTACCACTGTGATTTGTTGAAGATATTATCCATAAATTCCCGCACAGTTTTCACACACCACTCTTCACTCACTCACACTCTCCATTCTCACACAAATATCACACCTTCTTTTCAAGTGAACCAACCAAGAAACTTATGATATCCATCTATTTGTAATCTTCTGAAATGATTAAACAATTAGTTCCAATTCTGTAGTGGAGCTCTGCTCATATGTTGGAAGTGATTCAATTCATTTCTTCTTGACTCAATCATGCCACTAACTTAATTTAATAATAAATATTGACTTTTACTCATCTTCTAGCACAAGTAAACTTTTTTCGACCTTTACATGATGAGTCCCAAACAAGACAAGCCGGAAAAAAAATAAACATTTGATGAGCGCGAGAAATGCAGAGGAATTTTAGTGAAAAACCTTAGTTGCTCCCACAACTCAGCCTCCGAGCAACTGGAACTCTTTAGTCACCCCCACAATTCAGCCTCCGAGTGACTAGAACTCTTCAGTCACTCCCATAAGCCTACATTCCAGTGACTGGAGCTTTCAATCACTCCCACAGTCTTGGCTCCATGCAACTGTGGAAAGGGAGGGAAGAAAACTGAATCAGATCACCTCAGAAAATGACAAAAATTGATCCACTACCCAACAAACTTGTATAATATTTCAAGAAGCCAATGTATCCTCTGCGACACTCCAACAATCTAATGTAGCAACTCCATCATCATCACAAGTAAAACTAGGTTGACTTGGATGCAATCCATCAATTGCTCTAACACTCAAGTCATCAAACTTCACCACAACTACTCTAACATCTACAACCATCAATGATATACCTTGCAAATGATCATACAAGATGAAACCATCCATACACACACCTAGTACCATAAGCATGACTTGACAGTCTCTAGTACTATCAACTAGGTGTAGTAGCTCCATAACCTGCCAATACATCCATGCACCAACCAACAACCTGTAGCAACCCTCAAGCTAAGGTATGCACCCAATGCGCAAGCCAAGTACCATCATACTATCATAAATCCAGTATTGTACCAATTAATCATGTAGTATCTCATCCATACACACACATACTAGAGATCAATGAACCATGTGCATAAACAATCACATACTACTAGGTTGACATCAATTCCAACCAACACAAATGCAACCTCCAACACCAATGCTACTAGGTTGACATCAATGGAAACCAAAAAACTCATCACATCATCAATGCCAACAACTCATGGAGGAGTGGGGGCACCATATGGTGCACTAAGATGGGGGCCATTCCATAAAAGGTTGAATTTCCAGATTCCTAAAGGTTGATGATACCATGGAAAACCTAGAACCATAGCGTTATCAGGAATTACCTGAGGACATAAAAAGTGAGTGGATTCATGAGCTAGTGCAACTCCTTGACAAGTAATATCAAGATGTAAAATTGGTACAAGGAACTCGTCAACAGGTGAGGATGAGTTGGACAATTCATTGGAAATTTTAGCATTAGAAACCCAAAAATTGAGTCAATACATGGGTGGCACTTCCAAGGAGGGTCAGGGAGATGCCCCCTGGGTCGATTCAAGATTTTGGTTTCCAATCTCTACCTTTTCCATTTTGTGAGACTAGAGGCATCAAGAGGCATAATCTCCCTAGGATGATCAATAGGTGAATCCATGGCCTCTAATATTTCTTTTCAGGAAGAAGACTTGTCATCAAGGGAATCATGTGGAAGAGGTAGAGTGGAAAACCATGTGGGCAAAGGATCATGGTCATATGCCATATTGGGATGGAGTTTCTAACTAACGTCAGGACGTACTGATGAGATTACTAAGGAGGAAAAATTTTCCACTAAAGGAAAGTTATACTCACCATGCAGATCTACATCTGTTGGGTTAGGGTCCCCTAGGGTCAATTTTTGGGTACAATTTTGGCTAAGTTTTGATAAAACACGCTGCGCACAGAAAAGTCAAGGAACTTTGGGGCAGGTCAAAGTTCCTTTATTATTATAGCGGGTTAAAGGGAAAACATGGGGCTCAAATCAGAGTTTGAGACCATGGTATTTGCGTGTATTAGTCCTATAAATGTGTATGAGTCAAGTTGCGTTAGAAATAATATTAGATCATTATCTTGTCAATGAACTATCTTATGTGATCTGATTTTGGGAAAGTTGTGTTAGTCTGGGTTGGATAGGCATCGGCTGGATGTATACGCAGAGACCTAGTCCTGAGCTGTGTGCAAGGATCCTGTTGTTGTGTGCGTAGGAAAATACTATTGTACTGATTGAAGGTATATCAATAAAGAGAATATTTTTGATGAATTTCGATCTACTTGTGTGATGTTATATTTATTTGTAATGCATCAATTTACTTATATACATGTTGATGTTAATGAATGTGCATTTATCTGAAGTCATGCATATGTTAGTAGATTCTTGTCTTCATGCAAGTATTGCATGATTGGTTATGATCTTTGTTAAAGGAAACATATTTGTAGTTATGAAAGAGTTATTCATGTTTCTGTTGAGTAGATCAAAATAACGATAATTGTCTGTTTCTCGCACGATTGTATTGTAGTTAAGGGTTTTTTTTTGTTAGATATGAATTGGGTTAAGGAATTCATTACACGGGGTAGTAACCATTAGATCGGTTAAGAGGCGATAAGATCCACATCACACGCTCCCTTAGAGTGCGGAAATCTAGTTTCAACACTCCCCCATATTGCTTCGGGTGAGACTTTGGTTTGCACAAGAAGATCACTACCGAAAGGGCCAGTAGTTGGAGGATTTTGTTGGTTGCGCAGAACACTCTAAACCTAGATCAGGACCCCTCAAGCCAAAAAATGGTTTCGTTTCCAGGACTGGGATGTATTTGAGGGAAGTTTAATGTGGCATTCAACGAATAATGAATTACAAGAGTGGCTTGATATAAGGGTGCGCAAGTTTGCGATCTAAGAAAATAAAAATCCGAAGTTATATGCTAAATATTGGGAGAAAAAGTATATCTACACAGAATTCCACGAGATTTTATTTGCGTCATTCACTATAGAGATACAAGAGTGGTTATCTCGGCTTGCTAAGTTTCAGACATGTTGGAAGGACGCCAAGATTACCAAGTGGATGCCTGAATTGATCCAAGAATTGGAGAAATCTACTAATAAGAATACTCGTACAGTAGATTATTGGATCGATAGAATTCTAGGTGGATTTGTTACTGAATTTCTATTGACAAGTTCGTATCATATTCTGAAGCTGAAAGGATATTTTTCAAGGGGCCTAGAGGTAAGTTCCTGCGCTCTTTAAAGCTGTGGAATAATATGATATTGTGTGAAAAGGGTACTTTGTGCACCCACATTGAGTGAATGTTCAGAAGAAGTCCACCCAACTCTACGCTCAACGGAAAAAATTATAGAGAAAACCTAAAGGAAGATTTTGTGTATACCCTTAAAGGTAGATCTGAAAATGATGACGAATCCAAAACAAGTAGCTCTAGTGAATTAGTGCAATCAGAAGAAAAGATCCAGAGCGCAGTTCAAATCTCACCCACTCCACTTCCGCATTCATCTCACACTATCAGCTCATCCACCCCACCTCCACCTATGGTTTACTCCATGAAATTGTATAACTTTAGGGGTGTCAGAAATGAAGACACTGAATAATTATGGTTTGTTGTAGAGGCTGTGTGGACAACACAACAGGTCAATGAGAATAATGTTAATACATCACAACTAGCTATTCCATTTCAGGAACGTGCGCTGGACTAGTATATGAGGTATGCATCATCAAACCCTAATGCGATGATTGATGAGCTCAAAGACACATTGAAGGATCAGTTCAAAAAGTCAAAATCATATGCGCAGTGTGTTACTGAGTTGAAGGACATCCATCAAGAAGTAAATGAAACCATATGAGAGGCATATTAGCGGTTGAAGTGCACCATTAGAGAAGGGGGTTTTGCTATTGATGATAAAAAACACAAAGAGTGGTTCATTGCAATGTTACTGCCACATCTACGCCTGCCTCTATCCCAGTAGAATATTGCGACGCAGGCCGAAGCTGTGGAAACCACAATGAAAATATAAGCCTCACTGATACAGAATACACAGGTCAGGGTTCAGCAAATCCAGAGCTAGTTGGCTACCTTACATTTATAACTTAAAATTTTATGGAAAGAAGGACACTACAAGGAGGAATGCCCTCTATTTGGTGAATATATGGCAGTTGGAGGACCAAGTCTGCTTAAGACTGTGGCAGGGCCGAGCGAAAACCCTGTGTCTTGGTGTGCAATATGTCAAGTAATTAGACAACATGCAATTGATTTCTATCCTAGAATTGGTAAATATATTCTGGGTCTCAAAGAATTTTATTGCACATTTTGTCGATCTGTGGGACATGATAGTAAGAACTATCGTAGTTTTGATCTCATGGTTGAACATGTTGCTTCTTATAGAATGTAGGTTGAACGTAAAGGACCAGATTCACCTGCATCGCCATCTGAGCAAGGTGGATTTCAGGGTATGGGACGAGGAAGAGGAGGAGGAGTTGGTCGTGGAAGGGGTCAGCTCATTCGTTATAACTTTGGAGAGGCTGTCTGAACCCGACACAGTAATCATGCAGGTATTTTCAAAAATTTGATCATGTTATTGAATTTTGTCCTATTTTTTTCGCAAAAATGCAGGAAGAGAAAACACAGACACTCATGTAGAATGTTCAGATGATGAGGGTATAACCGTGTGATGAAGATCCTAGTGTGAATATTGTAACAAGAAGTGGTGCAACAACTGGTGAAGACAAACAAAAGGTAAGAAGTCTACTACTAATGTTTGGGTCTGGAAAGATCCTGAGAAGAAGGAGGGGTTTAGCTTACAAAGGCAAAAGGAAACCTTTGTTGAAGCAAATAAGGATTTCACAGATCCTAGCACATCGACATCTGAGGCACCAAGAAAGCCTTCCATAAATACCATCAAAGGGATCGATGTTGAGATGAAACCATTTTTGGAGGCTTTTATTAAGCTTCTGCGCTGTAAAAAGGAAGTTGAGAATCTTCAAGCTTTGATTGATAGTTGTGCTGAGAAAGAGCAGCCTCAGATTGAGCAAAGGGTTGTTAATAAAATTTATAGGAACAAGAGAAGGATTGGCCAAGAGATGCACTTAACTTCTCATATAGGTGAATTCGAGAGGGATCAGGTCATATTGGATCTCGGCTCTGATAAAAATGTGCTACCAAAGCATACATGGCCACAGATGGGAGAACCTAACCTAGAATTTTCCACAATTTAGCTGCACATGGAAAATCAACAGAAGATTATCCCAATGGGTAGACTCTCTGGGGTGATAGTAGACATTGAAGGAGTTAAGGCACTTTCTCACTTTGAAGTTATCCAAATTTTTGATGATACAGATCCATACCCTACATTATTGGGTATGGATTGCGCTATTGATATGGACGCTATTATAAACCTCAAGCACAAAAGTATGGATTTTAAAATAATGGGACAAGGGTTATGGTCCGTCTGGACCTTGCAGAAGGAGAAAGATACACAAAATGAGTGCGCGAAGGATATGCAGATGAGGACGTTGATCATATCTACAAGCTAATTGCGGGGAATGAGGATTAGATCAATCCTACAGCAGATGGTAGACTTAGCTGGGAGAAGGATAGTTCATGCTTGTCTGACTTAGATGAATAATTGGAGAATTGGTAGAACCGGTTGCATGAAGTCTCTACACTGCATTGTAATCGAGTAACTATATCTATGCGTTGTATATCTTTTGGGGTTCATGAATTACCCTACTATGATGGAATACGTTGTGTCAATTTATTTTTAGAAGAACTTGAAAAGGTTGTTCTAGAGGCATAGCAATTCGATGTGCTTGATCTAGTTCTGCGCTCAACCCCAGCACGATAGTAGGGGGCGCACAATAAAAGTTTGGCTAATTGGGAAGAATGTAACCATATGATGAAACTACGATTCATAAACCCTAATAACCGGATGGAAGGAACCTATACAGACAAAGCAGATCCATGCATTCATTTAGCCAAGTGGACTGTAACTTGGGGGGAGGAGCTGAAGTCGGAATGGGTACATATATTCATTTATACTTTAATCATGATAACCACGAACTCGTATCTAGAGGCTAAGCTGAGACATGGCACTGTTGAATGGCCTGCGCTGAAAGAAATATTTATTTTAACCTTAAGTTTTGAAAGTGGATTCCAAGGCCTTGATGAAGCATTACAAGCGATTCAAGATGTTGTCTTTGATATGCCAAAGGAACCAGAAGAACAGGCCTTACCAGCATGGGAGGCACAGATGAAGGATGCAGTAGAATGCAGAATGTGATAATACTGAGGAAGGCCCAAGAAATATCAATATTCCTAATTCTGAAGGACAATGCACAGTCATTGGACCTGAGATCAAATTACCAGATGTAACTAAACCTGTGAAGACTAGTCAAGTCAATATTGGAACAAAAGAAAAAAATAAGTTTTCCAAAATAGGAGATTATTGGGATGAAGATACAGTAGGCAAGGTTTTCAAACTGCTGAATGATATCAAGAACTGTTCACTACAAAGTTTTCGGAGTTGAAAGGGATTATTGAAGATCTTGGTGTGATGAGGATCACTTTGAAGCCAGATGCGCGGCTGATGAAACACCACCCTTACAAATTGAATCCTATATATAAGCAAAAGTTCAAGGAGGATCTAGAGAAGATGATTGTTGTAGGGATTATTGAACCAGTGGAAGTATCAGATTTGTTAAGCCCTATGGTGGTCCAAGAAAATAAGACTAAAGGTGAAATGAGGATTTGTGTTGATTTGCGCAAATTAACTTATGCTTGTGTACATGATCCTTTTCCAACTCCATTCTCGGATGAGGTCTTGGATAATGTCGTTGGGCAGGAGGCCTACTCATTCACTTATGGATTCTCATAGTATCATCAGATAAGGATTGCGCTTGAAGACCAAAGTAATACAACCTTTGCAACAGAGTGGGGATCTTTCTAATACACAGTGATGCCATTCGGGTTGAAGAATGCACCAGCTATATTTTCGTGCGTAGTGGTTGCTGCTTTTAAGGAATATATCTATAAGTTATTATAAGTATATTTTGATGATTGGAATGTCTTTGGGTTAGTGGAGAAACATGTTTCCAATCTGCGCTTAATGCTGGATACTTGTCGCAAGTATCAGATCTCGCTGAATTTGAAGAAATGTGTGTTTTGTGTTTCTTTTGGTAATTTGTTGGGTCATATTGTCTGTCAGTAGGGATTGATGGTTGATCCCACCAATATTGTTGTTATATTTAACTTTGAAGCTCCAATGAATGTGAAGCAGTTGCGCTCAATCTTGGGACATACAGGTTATTATCATAAGTTTATTAGGGCATACGCACTGATCACTGCATCGATGGAGAAATTATTGAAAAAAGATGCAAATTTCTGTTGGTATGAGGTGATATGAAAATGGGTTGAATAACTTGTTATGTTTTTCAAGAACCTCCCACTCAGTTAAACAAACAAAAGATCTAGCTTATACTTGACAATTTTCGGAATTTATGCTTGAAAGTGGTGTATGATTTTTTAACTGTTTAAGTGTCTTAAGTCCATTTTTTTTTATTTTTTTTATTTTTTTATTTATTTTTTTATTTATTTATTTTTTTTTCTGAATTTATACATGTGTAACAAGAATTATAATGCAACAATAAAACATCCACACATAAAAACAAAATTAATGTAGAAGTTCACCCGAATATCGTGGCCTACGTCTCCTTGAGCTTTGTGATCTTGACTTGGCTCTTTGGGATTATGGTAAAATTTATTTTAAAAGTTCCACAATTAACTCCAATGGATACTAAACTGATCCAAAGGGCTCAGAATACCATCTATATCCCTCTCATGGTTGTCATCACTCTGCAAACAACTTTAGGCTCCTTTAGAATCGATTCCTTCTTTCGGTGCACTGAGCTACATTGAGCTTCTCTATGGCAATAACTACTTCAAAATTCTGTTTTTATCCCTGAAACCACACCTACAGTCTCCAAAACACATCAGACACCAAAATTGACTGATCGTTTGCTCAAAACAAGCATTGCATCCCCAAACTAGGCCTTCCTCCACGGTTTGCCCTAGGCTGCCCAAAACTTCTCTTCAGCTTCTCGAGCTCTTTAATTCATAAAATGGCTCTAAAAATACCTCCATTGGATTCAAAATTCCAAAATTAGTCAGGATAGACTATTTGTTCACTGAAAATGGCCTCCAACTACTCCTGTTTTGCCTCCAACACCTGTCGACACCCCTTGGCACTAGGGTCACTAAAAATTTCTCTGATGGGTTATTGACCTCTAGAAGTCCTCAAAATATTTTGAAATCTCAATCAATAGATTCAAAAGTATCAAAACAATCAGAAATAACTATTGGTTCGCTGAATAAGGCCTCTAGCTACCCTGGTTAGGCCCCGAACTGCTGCTGGCAAAAGATGGTACTAATGGCCCATAGAACTTCATTGAAGCGTCTAGGAATTCAAAAGTATTCTACAGGCTCTGAAAACCACACCATTATTTTCAAAACATCTGAAACATCCAAAATCTACTATTTGATTTCTGAATAAGGCCTCTAGCTCCCCTAGCTAGGCCTCAAACTGTTGCTGCCCCTTGGTGACCCTAGTGGCCCCTTGAACTTATTTGAAGAAAACAAAAATGCTCAAAAGTCCTCTGATGGCTCTGAGATCCCCACCAATGGCTCTAGAATTTCCAATATAGTCGAAATTGACTATTTATACTCTCCAAATGGTCAAAAATTGAGTGAGTTATGACCAAAACAACTTTGCCCCAATTTTCACCACTAAATCTGGAAACTCTACTAGTTAACTCCACTAAAACTGGAAGTATGCCTAAATTTGGTGCCTCGGCCAAAATTGCCACCATGTTAAACTGAACTTAATTAATGGTTAACTTCTGTTTAACTAAATTGATCCCGCACTAAACGCGCTTAGGAATTAAGCTCTGATGCTAGTCCTATGGTGCAGGTCACATGGCGGAAGGGAATGGCCCGCTCCGCGGTCCGTTGGTCTTACTTCACAAGAGTTAAGTAAATTGTGGCGCCATTTTTTTCAATAGAACCACCCGTGGATTAGTGATTAAAACATGTTATGGGGGGCAAAGGTCTTGTGCTAAGCCCTTACCCCGCTCGCAACATATACATTTTACCACTATACCTTTGGCATTTTTTTGATCCACTAACCATGTTTTGACATACACGTGAACCTTGGCGTTGGAAATTGAAACATTTAAATTCGAATTTGGATTTAATGCGGAGTATGGTTTTTTTTCTTTTTAATTAAGATTTAATTATATTAAATATAATATATAAAATATGTTTATAAAACATATAATATAGTATATTTTATAATATATATATATAAATATATATATCAAAATATTAAATCATAAATAAATAATAAATAAAAAGCACAATGTCCAACATTAGATTTATTAAGAAATTTACTTCCACATAGATCTGAGTGACAAATTTTGTAATTTACTTTGACATTCAAAGTGCAATAACTTCTTTATACGGTGTCTGTTTTTCGAACCGTTCACGACATTGGAATTAGGAAGACGAGATGTACGTAGCCATCCTAATTTCAACTCAATCCTATAGCTTTATATTTTGAGCTAGTCCTTGATCCAAATCTTGATCATGAGGACTGCCATAAGAGCTTGGAGATGCTTAAGGAGAAAATGGTAATGACGCCTATCTTGGTATTATCATATTGGTAAAAATAATTCCACATAGACGTGGATGCGTCTTGTATCGCACTAGGAGATGTATTAGCGCAGACAAGAGCTGGAGATATGGACCATCTGATTGCATTTGCAAGTTGGAAGTTATCAAGTGTTGAGCGCGATTATTCCACAATAGAGCGAGAAGGGTTGGATATGGTATATGCGCTGTAGAAGTTCCGTCACTATTTTCTTGGAGGTTACTTTAACATGTTCACTAATAATTCTGCTTTGAAGTACTTCGTGAACAAGCCTGTGTTGGGAGCAAGATCTGTAGATGGCTCCTATTATTCCAAAAATATGATTTTGAAGTGATTGGGAAACTAGGGAGACTAAATGTCGGACTAGATCATTTATCACGCATTGAAAGTGGGGAGGAACCAACTAATTTGGAGGAAGGATTACCATATGTGCAGTTGATTTCTATTAAGATAGTTGATGAACATTTTACAAATATTATTCACTTTCTAACCACTCAAATTACACCTTTGAAATATACAATTAAGTAGAAGAAATAGTTGGTTTTACTCGCGTCATATTTTACCTTGATTGTAGGTAAATTGTACAAGTTGGGAGTCGATGAAGTTCTAAGGAGGTATGTTCCTGAATTCAAAAGACACATTATACTAGCAAAAGCACATGGAGTTGTTGCAGGAGGTAATTACTCTGGAAAAGCTACTGTGTAGAAGATCTTAAGAGCTGGGTTGTGGTGGCCCACAGTGCATACTGTTTCTAAGGAGTACTGTCATGCTTGTGATGTATGTCAGGGGATTTACAACCCCAGGTAACCCTGCAGGCCTTTGACAAATGGGAAATCAATTTTTTAGGATAGATCAACCCTCCAGGAAAGAAGACTGGAGCGTGCTATATCATCACTGCTACAAACTAATTGACTAGATGGGTAGAAGCTCAGCCAGTGAAGGATCGCAACATAGAGATGGTTGCACATTTCATATTTGAAAATATCTTGACAAGGTTTGGATGCCCTAAAATGATGATGAGTGAACAAGGCACACATTTTCTGAGTGATACTATTCAAGCATTGAATTTTGAATTCAAGATACATCATCAGAAGAGCACACCTTATCATCCACATGCAAATGGGATAGTAGAAGCCTTCAACAAAATTCTGGAGAATGCGCTGACGAAGATATGAAATGGTAACTATAATGATTGGGATGTGCACATACCTGTTGTTCTATGGGAATACAGGACCACATGCAAGAAGTTAAAAGGACAAAATCCTTTCAGGTTAGTCTATGGAAAGGAGGCTATTATGCCGATGGAACACATTATTCCTAGTTTGCGCATCGCTGCAATAACAAACATGGTTGATCAATAAATTATGGAAGAAATATTTTTACATCTAGTCGCGCTATAAGAAGATAAATTTATTGTTGGTTTTCATCAACAGGTACATAAAGAGTGAAAAAAGGCTTGGCATGACCGTCATATCAGGCATAAGATTTTTAAGGAGGAATTGGTTTTATTGTATGAAATTAATTTTGCGCGATTTCCTGCAAAGTTCAAAATGCACTAGCTCGTGCATTATATTATCAAGGAGATCACTGAAGGACGTTCGGTTAATTTAGCTACATTGACTGGTGAATTACTTCCTGGATATGTGAATGGCATTCGTTTAAAACCTTACAGGGACGACCCTGTCCCTGCACGCGATCAATGACTATATGATCGGAGGAATGTCTTAACACCTTGGACAGTTGCAAGGAGGTGCAGGACTCTAAAGGATTCTGTCAGACGTTGTAAAATTTATTTTGTTCAAAAAAGTTTGAGGAAGCGCAAGTCTCTGTGACGCCAATGCAGAGATTGCGCCAGGAGGATGTTGCTATCGTAGACTACCCAGAAACTAGCTTTGGAATAGTAAATCTGGACAAGAAAGCTTGGTTACCATTTGGACAAGTGGATAACCTGCATTTATGGAGGAGATTATGCTAGATTTGGATCCGTTTTAGCATTTATGAGGTTGCATCAATGGACATAAGTTTTTTTTAGACGTGCCATCACTATAAAAATGACATGCAGGGCCACATTTGATCCTCTTTCTTCCTGAGTGTCCTAAGACTATTGAAGTTTTTTCTCTTGCGCCCTGAGTTTATTTTTATGTCTGATCCATTTGAAACATTTGAAGAAACGTTGTGAAAGCAATGGTTAGGTCACTTAGTTCCCAAAGCTATGACTACCACAAAACCTACTCCCTCTGCATCGCAAGTTGATGAGACTCCACAACAACCGAAGCAGAAGAAAGGACAGACATCAGGGAGCAGAAAATCCCCTCGAAAGCCAAATACCTCCCGCGTAGGGCATCAAAAGTGTCTGATGGTCGAAGAACCTGAAATAGTAAAAGAATATGTTATTGAAGAAATTGACTTGATCTCGTGGCTGCCCAAGTACATGGCACTACACAAACCCACAATCGAGGTGAACAAGGACCTGGATAAGGTAAATTCACATACCAACATGCCCTTGCTCCTAGATAATGTGCCATTTGAGGGTGAGATGTTGGTGAAGATCCCCGTGCTAAATATGGAATATTGGGATTTGGGGGACCACATAATGTTCCCAGAGCTTGTGCCCTTAGAAGACTTGGTGTAGGTACCCTATGAGGGAGGAGTTGTTAAGGTAGAGCTAATGAAATGGGCCCTGGGATATCAGTAGTCGGGGTTGCTGAACCTTTTGATGATCCCACACTTTGGGTGCATCCATATTAATGATATTTGTGTGTGCCAACTGATGGCCCTGGTGCACAACGATTGCCTTTGGCTAGGGACGCCCATTCCCATCAACACAGGCCTGATTCATTGAATTACCAATTTTCTCTATCAAGGAGAATAACATGCGACGACCTTTGGAGGAAAGGGTCAAGAGAAGAAGGTAGCAGAGGATGTAAAGAAGAAATATGGGGTAAATAGGAACACACGAGGGTTTGTAGTCAGTGAGATAAATGAGCTCGTGGTAAAGTTTGGCACCTTGATCCTAGCTTGCAAAATGATGAGGAAATGTCGTGCCAAGGAAGTATTGGCATCAACTATTGCGTTGGCTACACAATGTGCAAAGGGAATTCAATATAACTGGGTCAAGTACCTTTGCGAAGAGTTTTTGGAGAACGTCATAGAAGCGTAGGAAGATGGGAAACTTTTTCTTTATGCCTGGATATTGCTGCAAGTTGCACTAATTGGATGGAGGCCACCGACAAAATATCATCTACCAGAGATTGAACCAAAATTGTGTGAGGCCACGCGCTATGTGTCGCTGTGGGAGACAAATATTCTAGCGAGGGTGATCGAGAATAAAAAAATTTGGGTTCTTTCCAAAGCAGAGTTGTATCAGGCAGTTTAGTCCAAACCGTGATTGTCACCAACCTTGTATGACCAATTCAAGCATATCGCTGATTTTAAGGAAACGTTTTACATTGTCCACATTCGCGCAAAGGCAGACATGGCAGGAGTCTGGTATGATCTGTCATACCTAGGGGCAGAAGAATATCTTCCGTAGATAATGACAAGATTTCCCCTTGTTTGTTTGACCATAGTGACAGATGCTAGTGCAACCTCATTTTTCCCTCTGCATCGATCTACATCTGATCTGCGTACAAAGAAAGACTAAAACAAAGACTAGAATAAATACTAGAAGAAGTACACACAAGAAATAACCACCACGATAGAGACAAAGAACCCACCCACGGACATGGTGGATGTGCCAAGTGATGCGGAGATAAAGGACCACGAAGGAGACAATGCATACGTGCCCTTGACAGACACACGTCGAGGCACCAAGAGAGGACCTCAATCCCCGCCAAGTTCGCGCCCAAAAAAGAAGGCATCTAAGAAGATCGGGGTTGAGCCATTAACCCTCAAAGATGGAGATTTGGATGAAATCGGAAATCGGTAAAGATTTTAAAAGGAGATGTATGGAGCAACATGGAGTAGCAATACAAAGAGACCCTTGAAGATGTGCAGTAAGGACTCAATCGGCTAAGAGTTCAAGTGAGAGAAATCCAAGTGAGTGTGGTTCAAGCGAGCATGGGATAAGCAAGCGTGTTGACCATTCAACACCCATCTACTTTAGAGAGTCAGGTGTTTCATGTGTCGAGAGTAGCACTTCACCTTGACAATCCAATGATGTGCATGTCCATTCATGCAGGGCCCAAGGTCAGATCGACTTGGTCATTTTTCCCAATGGAAAACTAAACTCCATGCATACTATGATTATAGATGCTTTGCAATATAGGGAGTAAAAGGCATTGCAAGACACCTCTAAAGTCCAGAAGCAGACTAAAACATGACATAAGGGGCATCAATTCACCGAAGAAGCTAGGAGCACTACAGAGAGCCAACACGCACAATTAGAGTCACTCATAAGTTGGTTGTGCTTCGAGATCCCAGACTTGACAGTACCCACTAATGTCGCGGTCACTAACAAGTTGGAGTTTTTGGTAGCTACACTTAAAGCCTCAAGGTCATATATAGCCACTGTGCATGCTAAGTTAGAACAAAATAACACAGATTTACAGGAAAATTTGCAGCCAGAAACACCCCCAGAGGTCAGAGCACATCGCGCCACAGTAGTCCAGGAAGCCATTGCAAGTATCATGGTGGACGTAGAAGCATGAAACACACTTTTTGTGGATGCCATGGGCATCTAGAACTCTGTACAAGACGATCCCGTGGTTCAGCAGCTGAGGATGGATTTACGTGCAAAGGAGAAATAGTTCAACGACATTAGAATCATCGTGATGACCCTAGTACCATCTCAGAGGTTAGGCCACCTATAAGAAGGCCGTGCAATTCAGACCGAGATCGATACACTGCACCGATGGGAGAAGCTATTATAAGCCAGAATGCAACCATGGGTCGAGGAAGCGCTACATCTCTCGCAGATAATCGACAGTGTGCTGAAGGGACTCTAGTAGACATAATGAAGCATCATCCTAGCAACATAAGGGACGACTACAAAGAATCTTGTGGGAGAAGCTCAAAGTGGTGTAGCACAAAGCACCAAGATCATTCAGCCAATTAAGGATTCCATCGAGGTGTTGCGGTCCAAGATGCAGGAAGCTAGACCAGAGTTACTTGAGGACGAGTCACTAGATTGTGTTGGGGGCCTGTTGGGTTAGGGTCCCCTAGGGTCAATTTTTGGATACAATTTTGGCTAAGTTTTTTTTAAAAGCACTACGCACAGAAAAGTCAAGGAACTTTGGGGCCGGTCAAAGTTCCTTCATCATTATAGAGGGTTAAAGGGAAAACATGGGGCTCAAACCACGGTTTGACACCATGGTATTTGCGAGTATTAGTCCTATAAATGTGTATGAGTCAAGTAGAGTTAGAAATCATCTTAGATCATTATCTTGTCAATGAACTATATTATGTGATATGATTTTGGGATAGTTGTGTTAGTCTGGGTTAGACGGGCTCATGTTGTCTGTCTGCGCGGAGACCTAGTCCTAAGCTATGTGCAAGGACCCTACTGCTGTGTGCGTAGGAAAATAATACTGTACTGATTGAATATATATCAATAAAAAGAAGATTTTTGATGAAATGCGATCTACTTGTGTGATTTTATATTTATGTGTAATGCATCAGTTTACTTATATACCTGTTGTTGTTCATGAATGCACATTTATATGAAGTTACACATATGTTAGTAGTTTCTTGTCTTCGTGCAAGTATTGCATGATTGGCTATGATCTCTATTAAAGGATAGATCTTTGGGGTTGTGAAAGAGTTATTCCTATTTCTGTTGAGTAGATCTAAATAAGGATAATTGTTTGTTTTGCGCATGACTATATTATAGTTAAGGGTTTTTTTGTGTTAGATCTGAATTGGGTTAAGGAAGTCATTGCGTAGGGCAGTAACCATTCGATATATTAAGAGGGGATAAGATCCACATCAAACTCTCCCTCTAAGTATAGAAACCTGGTTCCAACACTCCCCCATACTGTTTCAGGTGAGAATTTGGTCTGCTCAAGTAGATCACTACCGAACGGGCTAGTAGTTGGAGGGTTTTGTTGGTTGCACAGAACACTCTGAACCTGGGTCAGGACCCCTCAAGCTAACAACATCTATATAAGAAGATACCAACCAAATTTCAGGTGACACATGGGGCCCACAGGTGATAAAAGAGATCACGTGAATAAGAGCATTGGTAGAGAAAGAACGAATTTTGGGTGGGGGTAAAGGAAAAACCCCAATAAGATATGATATTTTAAATAATCTTATCCCAACACTCTCATAGATTCCAGGGTTGTCTCCAATGAATGGCACATAAGTACCCATAGAAATAGACTTGGTTGATGATATACATGTTACACTAAAAGTGTCACCATGATGTTTTATTGTCTGTATGGGTTCATCATTACTCATACAATACTCCCTTAGAAGTCTATAAACATCAAGTTCCTAAAACCAAGCCTTGAAATTAAGCGAAAAGTTACAAAAGTCATAAAAATACTTGTACAACACTTTCTCTTAGTATTACCTATGGTGCCACATCTGTTTGTTCTAGAACATGCGGAACCGGCCGCACTTTTTCTTCATTAAAGGTGCGGATTCCCGTAAAAGGTAAAGTGAAGGCAGAAGTAAAATTTGGAAGCCCAGCTGGTTGAATCTGGAAGCTTCTAGAAGAAATTATCCAGTGGAAAGTTTTCTCCTTTCATGTACATTCATCCCTCCATTAAAGGAGCCTACCCCTTGGTATGTGGAACTTAATCCCTTTGAAAGAGGATTCTATCCCCTCTTATTTGGAGCTGCAACCTCTTCTCTTTTGCTATAAATTGAGGCCATAGTTCAGCCTCAAGGGGAGTTAGGCTTTCATATTTTTTGAGGAGAATTGTTGGAGAAAATCATACTCTCTTAACTGATCATCATATGGGAATGATTACACACTCATGCGTATGTTAGTTGAGAGAGTGAAAAGGCTTGTCAAAGTAGAGGAAATGCTTGTTCCGGACCCTGGAAGGACCTGTATGACATCAAGGCAAACATGGTTGTAAGGCTCCTTCTTTCATCAAAGATAATACAAATGGATCTTGTTTTCTCAATTCCTTGATCATCAAGATAGATTTATGGTTTATGAATTAGTCTATATTATGCAGGTGCTTTTGATTCTTTCATGTTTTTGATTGCAAATCCCGAAAGGAGACGTATTCAAAGCAACAGGAAATAAGACTACGATCAGCGCTGGGCTACAGGTAAGTCCTAAATCCTTCATTATAGATAATTCTAGATCAAATATAATCTAGCGAAAGTAATTTACATCTGTCTGTTTGTTGCTAGTTATCATAGGATACTAGGGAGATCTGTCTTGTCCACAAGAACGATTTATCCATCCAAAAATACAATACTCAAGTTGATTGATCATGACAATCTTTCCTTCATGGGGTAAGAAAAACACATGAAACACCGAAGACACAAAAGCACACATGGCATAAAACTGACTACAACCACGGAGAATATTATAGTCTAAGGGAGCATCTACAACTTTGACATTAACATAAGAAGTATTGCCCCCTAGATCTATGGAAAATTTTCGAAGAAATCATTGAGGTACAAAATGGTGTCCATCAAAGGCTTATAAAATGGTACTAGACTTTGTTAGTGTTGGAGACCTAGGATATTTCTAGCATGATGCTAACATGACAAAAGTGGAAGACCCTTCTTTTACTAGAATGTGACATACATACATACATGCATGCATACATACATACATACATACATACATATACATCTACATCTACATCTACATCTACATCTACATCTACATCTACATCTACATCTACATCTACATCTACATATACATATACATATACATATACATATACATATACATATACATATACATATACATATACATATACATATACATATACATATACATATACATATACATATACATATACATATACATATACATCTATATATATATATATATATATATATATATCTATATATATATCGATTAAATATGTGCACCGAAATATGAAAGGAAACCTGATGGGAAAGTATACCACGAGATGCATCAACATCAAAGGTAATAAAATTGGACTATGAGGGGTCCACCCCTCCGATAGTAATCAACAAGGCCTTGTGTTGCTAAGGGAAGCTCTGCAAAACCTCCAAAGTAGACATGGCACATGGTTCTTAGGTAGGGTCCTAAAAAATACTATAGTGTTGGGAAGCCCACACATTAGGGTTGTGTGTTGACTTTTGGACTACACCCATAGGTGTGAAATATATTGGTTTTATAGGATTATCTAATGTGAGAGTTATAGGAGAAGCAGTAGGGGTGTTCGAGTCCTTAGGAGCATAAATAATATTAGGAAGGTCGTAGGATTTCACTCTCCTACTCACATTAACCTCTTCCTGACACATATGTATTGGTGCATTGGTAGCAACATGATGAAATTTTGGGCCCCCATTGCCCCTTGCAAAGGTTGAGTAACATGTTTAAATATTTGCTATTGTTGATGGGGGAGGGAGGGGAACGAATGAGTCAATACAACTAGATATTGGGAAGTTGTTTGTGGTGCAAGGAGACGATGGAATTCATCCATATGAGGGAAATCATGAGTTAAATGATAACCTTGACAAATACTACAAGGGAACTTGATCTTATAATGACATTCACTAGTACCCCACCTTGAGTAGGTTGGTTTTGTTGATTCTTATAAGCAGTTTATTCTTATTCTTTTTATTCTTTTTTCCAGTAGGTTGTTGAGTATTCTTAGGTGGTGTGTACTTCAACATAAGAACCTTGAAGAATAACTCAGAAGAGTTGGGTGCTTGTTGAGAGCCATGGGAATTTTTTGGGGCTTGAGAATTGACCAACATTTTCCCTAGTTGAGTAGCTAACTGACTCATGTTATTAGAGGTCAAAGAACCAATCACTCCATCAAAGTGCAGTCCATGTTTGGGTCGTTTTGGTTTGATTAATGAAGGGCGGGGAGCATTGGGAAGAATCTTGTATAATTTTCCCGCTTAAAAATAAATCAAATAAGGCATTGCGCATGTAAAATGGCTTGCTCCTATGTAGCTTCCCCAATCATAGATACATCCCGGTAAATATGAGGTTGAAGGGATCAGGTGAACCAAACTCAAAGAACATCATTAGGTATTCTAGTCCATACTAACCTCTTGCATCTCCACCACTCATGGATATGATCAGAAATGTGGGTGGCATCATCTTCCTGAAAGTTGGACAAAAGGTTAATTCTGAGATCCTACCTCATAGGTAGTTGACATTAGGGAAATTTTGAGGTCTAAAATGTGCCTCCTAAGGAAATTATAAAATAATAGTGGAAATAATAAAATAAGATTAGATTACATCATCAAATTTTAGAGGGAAAAAAAAGAAAAAAAAAACTACTTTTTCAACTCATATTTTCAACTTATCTCCCTACGTGTTTACTCAAATTTCGAGCAGGAACACTCGTTGGATGAAAATTTTGATTCCTCATCCAAGGAGTACCCATGTTGCATACTTTTGATGGATCCTGCTATACAAAAAATGAGAAATACATGAAAATCGTCATTGTAACTGCATTTTTTGATGTATTTCTCATTCTTCGTGTAGCAGGGTCGATCAAAAGTATGAAACATGGGTATTCCTTCGATGAAGAATTAAATTTTTCACCCAACAAGTACTTCCACTCTAAATTTGAGCAAAATTCTAGGGAGATAAGTTGAAAATACAAGTTGAAAAAGTAGTTTTATAATTTTATTTTATTTTAATAGTTTTAATTTTTTACCCCAAAAATGATGAATCACCCCCCATGGTTGACATCATCATCTTAAATCCTATTGGATCTTATAAAATTTATTTTGGTTGTACATTTTTCTTAGGAGGCCCATTTTAGACCTCAAAATTTCTCTAATGAAATGATTTAAGAAAGTTCTAGCCAAGGAAGAAAATTCGTTATAGGATTCCCTATCAAATTCGATGTACCATTTAGTGGAATCCCCTATTAGGGTATGCTATAAAAGTCTCAAGTTCATAGAATCATCCGCCAAATAATTAGATGAACACCATGGATGAAAAATGGTGATATGTGTCGAAGGATTTCCCTGAGGCTTCCATTCAAACTTAGGAATATCAGATGGTAGCTTGGAAGGAATAGGTGGCCACCTAGGACCATGATGGATGGGATCATTGGTCAATTTATCCAAATCAGGTAAATCAAGAGGAGTGAGAAAATGAATTTGAAGTTGATGTTGGAAATATTATCATTGATGGAAAAGGAACAGATCAAGATCAACAAAGGTATAAATGAACGACAAGGCAAAGAAGACAAAAGGGTAGTGAAACTGCTACATTGAAGAATTTGTAATAATGTGAAATTGTTGATTGAGCTAAATTATTGTGATGCAAAGGAAAGTCTCTAAGGCAAAGGAAAAACTCCAAGGCAAAGACAAAGATACATTAAGTTGAATTGTTGTAGTACATTAATGATATAAATTGTTAATTGATGTTGGCATTAAGTTGATCCATTCAATCATTACATATGGATGAAATTAATATTGGAATAATTATGTATTTTGTGGACTAATGTTCAAGTTATGAAGTGTGTGGAAAATAATGAATGGAAGGCAAAGACTCAAGCCTATTCTCTTCTTATTCCTATGTGGAATACAAACATCCATCAAACTATCTCTACAAAAGATGTCATTTTGGACTGCATGAGATGTTAGAGAGCTGGATAATGTGATAGAGATGATTGAGATATTATGCACATATGGAGCTAATGTGAAGCAAATTTGAAGGGAGAAGAGGTAGAAGTAAAGGTGGAGATATGCAGAGTTTATAACCAGGTAAATCAACATATTGTTTTCATGTTGTGTGAGGGGATGGTGGTCTCCTTTCAAGTTGTGTCTTGATAAAATGTTCAGTTAGAGCTGGTTGAGGTAGGAGCCTCCTGTGGGTGGTAGCCTGCAGAAAACACATGGGAGTTGGAACTTCCTTGCATGTTGTAGCTTGCAGAAATTTGAGGTAGCAACCTCCTATAGGTTGGAGTCTACAAAAAATCAGATGTACTAAGGAGTAGGAGCTTTCCTTTGCATCAAAACAATAATAAAATCATGGTTTTCTCCCTTATGGGTTTCCACTTATATCTGGTGTCCATGTGCATTATTATTATGTGTTGATGTGATGTGTTACTCTGCTTATTGCTTGATGTTCACATATTCAGTTTGCTGATCATTATGTATTGAGTTGCTCATGTAATGGTTTTGTTAATGAGTTTAATAAAATATTCCGAATTTCCATGAATGGACTACACTGATTCACCCCCCCCTCTCAGTTTACTCAAGGGTTTATCAATTGGTATTAGAGCCGATTTCTTCTGTTTAAGTCTAACAACTTGAAGGTTGGTTTGGTCAAGTCATGGAATATCAAAGTGTACCTGTGTTGAGTTCATCAAAATTTCATGAATGGAGAGATAAGGCTAAAATAGATTTAATGGCTTATGGACCTGAGGTATGGAAGGTTGTATGCGATGGTTACTGCAAAAACTCTCCCTATTTGTAATAACAATAATGGAATGCCAAGGAAAAATGAGTAACGTATAACAGTCTTCAGAACAAGGACCTTGATATAGTAATGGATTCAACTTCTGCAAAAGAAATTTGGAATAGAATGCATCGCATGCATGAAGGAGACACTAGTGGCTGCATTGTCAAGAAGGAGAAGATAAACAAGAAGAAGAAAAATCCCTTTCAAAAGGAAAAGGCTACTGTGAATGGACGTGATTGCCATGAAGAAACTACTGATGAAGAACAATCCAGACTTGACCTTGCTTTGACTGAAATAGGAAGATTGAAGAATGAAAACAACGATTTGAATAAATTAGTGCAGATATGTGATGAAAGAGAACATGAATACAAGAAGGAAATCATTAGCCTAAGGACACAACTTGAAGAAGCAAGGAGAATAGAGGTGATGATGAATAATCGGCTAAAGGAAAAAGAGGTACAGTGTGAGATATTAGAGGCTGAGATTGTTTCAACTAAAAGTGAGCTAGTTGAAAAGAACACATTATATATAAGGTTAGAAGAACATAATATCTCCATGAAGAAATCAGAAAAATCATCTATTGAAGAGGACACCACAATGTTGAAAACAAATGTAGAAGATGAGACAAGTAGTGTGGTTAACAAGGAGACAAACAAAGGCAAGGAAAATAATCAAGATGAAAAAAATGGATTGCAGAAAGTGCAATCTGCTCCTAAATATGAGGATATGAAGCCTGTAAGAATTAAAAAGAGCAGTGTCACATGCCTCCATTGCCATAAACTTGGCCATATAACAAAACACTGTTGGAGAAACCAAACCAAATATTATCAACAAGAGATGCAACAGACAAAGAAGCTACCTCAAGTAAGCAATCGAAGGATACCTCTATCTACTAGAAAATCATATGTCACTAGGTACATAAATTTATTCTATGGCTATTGTTTCTTCTGCTATGCATTTGGACATAAAGCTGCTAATTGCAAACATGTTGAAACAAAAATAGGAATACAAACATTTTCTGGGAGTCACAAGGGTTTATAAGAGTAATAATCTAGGCTACATAGCCAAAGATTAGAAGTTGTCCTTTACCCTAAAGAACTCTAGAAAAAATATGTACACTGCAAGAAAACCAAACAATGTGACCAAAGGAAATAAAGACAATAGAAGGGTGTCTACTAAAGTTTGGAAAAAGAAGGAAAATGAACAACTTCTGATTTCAATAACTAAATGAATTTATCATGAGCCTAAGAGAGAGCTGCTCATGGAGGTACTGAATAATTTATCAATGAATGTAGAGTTTCAGCTGCTCACGGGGAGAGTAGTCCCATTAATGTGCATCAGAAATATGATAATCAAGCATATATAAATCATATGGAGGCACAAAGGGCTTTTGTTACAATCAGGAATAAGATGCATTGCATGCATTTGGGAGATCATCCCTCTACTTAAAGGGAGAGAAATTTGACCATCTAAAATAACTAATCCTATGATAGAACAAAATCATTTGAGGGGGAGGACAACTCCATTAATACTCATTGCAAACAAGAAAAACAAGAAAAAAACTAAGTAGGGCCTAAGCAACCAAAGAAAATTGAAGTCATTATTAAGACCTCTGCAATGAAGATGGAGAATATAGTCATCTTGAAAAGGAAGTGCAATTTCTGCTGGTAATGTTACCTCTAGACATGAGAGGTATTTCCAAAGATGCAAGATCCTTTTGAGTAAAATGAATAAATAACTCATGACTAAGCTCTCTATACAAGTGGATAAACAAAAATTATACACTGCAATTATGGACTATGTAGAGCCACAAGAAGTAGAAGATGCAGGTCGAGAGATAGGGAAGAGGCTGGCTCTTTTTCTCTCAAATGGTCCTGAAGATTTTGACAAGTGGGATGAAAAGAGTTTGCAGTTAAGCAACCAAAAAAAATATTTGGAGGAAGGAGAACTTGGCATTAGATTGGAAAGGAAAAGTAGCATAAGATATCAGGGTTATCAACATACCCGCCCCAAAGAAGAGATTAATGAGATAGAGATATCTAATGAAAACCAAAGACAAAAGAAGGTCAAACTTGAGCCTCTTCATCTTTCTCTGGGTTTGCCCAACACCTCATTGAATCAGTCTTCTCCTAACCCGAATTTCGCACCTGCATCTCTTGGTAGATTAAGAAGCATGAATTTAACACCAGGATCTCCCAGTTGAGGAAGAAGCATTCAGTCATTAAGTTACACGGCTCATATTAACTGATACAGTTCATACACGTACAGGTTCAGATAGTCTCACATCTAATTTTTTAGGGCTCTCAACCCCTTGTCCACAATCTGAGTTGCTCTCTTACACAAAACTCAATGGAGAATCAAGAATTTTCAGTTTGCAGTCACCTAGATTTCCAAGGGAATAATGAAAAAGTATCACATGGTAATTGGAATACATCATATTCAAATGAGAAATTATTCCATGGTAACAATGGCATGGTTGGAAGTGCATCTCAGGATAGGTTCAATCAAGAAGGTCGAAGAGACTCTCTGCAACATAATGAAATCAAGAGTCGAAAATTTGTGTAAGTGCTATAGTTAACTCATGCCTTTGAGTTTTTGGTAAATTACTATGCAACAGATAGAATAACATAACACATGGTGCAGTGGGAGCGTTAAAATTGGAATAGTGCAATGCAGTGGTGCAGTTGTCAGTCCGTCAATTTTGGAGCAGCGTTATGTATCAGTGTTACCAGCGTTATTGGAAAAGTGTTATAAATAGCCATGGTGAACAGAGGTATTGGAGCAGCCTTATGGCAGAGCCTCTAATGCAACAACGAGCGTTTTTGACAGCGTATTGATACCAGACCAGCGTTTTTTTTAAACGCATGACAGAGCCTCTGGCAGCGTATTGATATTGGAGAAGGGTCTTTCTTTTAACGCATGTGACAGCTTTATGGTAAGTTATGGTGACAATCCATTATTGGTGAAAGCGAGGTATCATAACTTTAATGATGACAACGCTATTATATGTAGTCTGATATTGAGTGGAGCAGCGTAATCAGAGCACGTTGCAATTATGACATCAAAATGTCATGTTTAATGTCACATGGTGGCGCTGCCCAGGTCTCAGAGTGGCGCAGGGTAATGCATGGAGCAGTTATGTCAGAGCGTAAATGATTTTGTGGTAATGGAGTTGATGGTGGCGGAGAGTAACCCATGGAGTAACTAGACGTGAAAAGAACTCGCAACCTTTTGAGTGTTATTGTTGGAGCAATATTAAATTATTGTACTGCTTATAAATTATCTTTTATTAATGCGCTGTAGCGACTATGGTAACCCTCACCTAATTGAACATCAGGAACAAGATATCCCAAATTCTAGTTCTAAGAAGACCAAAGTGGGAGTTATTGTAGGAATAATTCTCAACGGGTTTCTGGTCATCGCTGTGGCGGTGATTGTGGGTATCATTTTTTATCGCGATGAAATCCGCAGAGAAGATGATGTTCCGCTCACCGGGGTGGGGAACAGATCCGTTGTGGACTCAGACTATTCAATGATTATGGTTCTCAAACCAATAAAGTTCCGCGCATTTACTGTAGATGACATTTCCGCTGCCACACAAAACTTCAGTCAGATGATTGGGAGAGGAGGTTTTGGATGGGTATTCTTAGGTCAACTAATCGAAGGTACAAATATCGTTGTGAAAGTGCTCTCCTTGTTCTCCAATCGAGGGGCTAATGATTTTTTAAATGAGGATGCGTAAAGAGCATATATGGAGCAACGGTTTTTTTTTTCGAGACATGCGAGAAAGGCGTACTGTAGCGGATCTTAGGCATACTCAGAGATATGACTTCATCAGTCAAGATCACACCATTCAATTAACCAAAATCAAGATTAAATTTCCATGTAGTGATTTGATGACAACTTGAAAAATTTCCATGGGGGAAAAGATCTTCTAACATCTTTTTTTATCTCCAAGGAGTGTTATGGGGTCTTTCTTCCCAATCTGCAACAACGACGTAGTTCTTAGAAACATTGGAAAATAAACTCGATCAACACCAATCTTTTCGACATCTTTCTAGCATACGCTAGTGAAAACCTCCACTGGGTGGGTGCTAGAAATACCGAGCATGACCCAACGACCATAGGTGAGCACACATTCGTTGAACCTCTACGACGGTTTGAAATCGATATCTCCAGTGAAGTTATCGTGAAGGTTTCTAGGGAGGTTTTGATTGAGGTTTTCGTCTAGAGAGGCGACATCGAATTGTAAATTTTTTGTTGGATTTCCATAGGCACCCACCAGAGACTTGTCCAGCATCGAAAGAATACTTATTGTGGTAAAACCATTAAAATCTGGGATCAAATTTAAGGGATGAAGGCGTTGTCAGACAGAGGTTTCCCTCCTCCACGATGGTTGATAACCCGACGCTCTTTCATACGTATCCCGTCATCAACCTTCCCCTTGCTCAAGCCACCAAACGATGCAGGCAGAAATTGAGTTACGTCCAAAGGGTGTTTACTATTAATTCTAACACTCATTTACCATGTTTGATTTCTAAGGTTATTTCGTTCATTTATTACAATGGCATTCACTATGGCGTTATGACAATATGGCATTATGGCGAGGTGAATATTACAATGGCATTATGGAATTATGGTGTTTTTTTATTACAATGGTGTTCGTTATGGCGTTCATGACATCCGTTAAGGCATTATGGCGTTACCGGTTCACATTCCATCAAATTTCATTTGGCAGCGTTTAAAACAACGTGTTATGGCAGCAGGAGTAGAGAAGGCTATTGACTACACATCAGCAAACTTGACTACAATGTGTGGTGGATCTGAAGGCTATATCTATAATCCCTTCTAGGCTACATTTGCGGCTTGTCTGTGGCCCCAATCACTGAAATATAAAGAGATTTATTGTGGGCCATTGGAAAGATTTGGTGGGTGATCCAAGACTTGTTTTTTAGAGGCATATTCGACTCTTTTAAGGCTAATCTGGTGTGTAATCTGAACGAATACCTTCAAGCCCAAACCAGTGAGCTTGTGCGCTAATTCTGGAGCTTTTATTGAAGAGAATTCTTATCATATTTTTGGATTCAAGGTGGAGTTCGACTCAATCATTGAGGTAACTCAACATTTAGGTGAGACCTATTTGATCCATTTTTCAGCAGTCGTATGGACTCAGATAATGATGTTGATTTCAATCATATTGAACCTACTCGAAGTCCCCTCTTATCTGATCTATGGCGGTATATTTGAGGGCCTATCGTGAAGGGTATTTTCGTGGCATTATTTGAAGCTAAATTTATTGATACATTGATCTTTCATTGGAGCACCAGCGCTTATTATTTTTATTATTTTCAAAGGCAGATCAATGCACTAATTAAAGGAGTAACTTGGTAGAACTTGTGTTTCTAACTGATCTTTGGTAGATTAACCTTGGCAGATCATTGTATTATTTGGTTAAGGGCTTCCTAGGGTTTTGCAGAAGGTGTGATATTGTATTTCTGAAGCAATTTTGAAGCTTAAAATTGGAAACATAGTTAGAAAAAGTGCTAAAAAAAACACAAGGGAAGTAAAGGTGAACCATTGTTGCAAAGGACATATTGGCATCATGAGATTTGGAGACATCTTCCATCAACAAACTTCTTCAGTAGATACGTATTGCAGATGAAGACGATAAATTGTAAGGGTTAGCACTACATCAACTTAACGATCGACACATCAGCAGACACAAATGGTGCTCCATCTCAGAGACTTTTTGGGTGCCAACGGAATGTGGTTTATGCACACTCTCAAATCTCAGATGGTGTACCACCTCCTGTTGCTCATTGTGTCCTTGAGATTGTGATATACCTCGCTAGCAATCATCTCTGCATTGTTGTTCATTTCTGCGTTGCTAATCTTGATCTGATGGATTCTGGTATTGAACCAATGACATTAATGTCTCAGCTAGCAACTCTCTTCATGGATATCCTTGCTGGTAGCTACAAGCCTGCACATGATCTTGTCCTTTCTTATGCGCTCTTGCAATGTTAGCAAAGTCTAAAATGTATTTGGAGCAGAGTTTATATATCACATGGAGCATCTTCATTATTCTTGTATTATTTCGATGGAGCATTTCTTATATATTCCTGTATAGTTTTGTCTATGGAGTGTTTTTATTATCATCTTCAGCATTATGCAAGTGCAAGGCACTTATTTGGATGACATCAGTTTATTGTGTATATGCATACAATTGAAATGATTTACAAAGTGTTTTCCCAAAAATGATTATATACCATATGGGGTAACAGTCATTTTTAAAGTATTATTCATCTTCGAGAAACATTCTCTCAAATTGAAGCAACCCCAACAAGCCATATGAAGTGGAATTCATTCAATAATAGAATGATAGAATGAACAATGTTTATGCAGAACTTAGAGAGAAGTAATGAAATGATGGAAACTACACTGAAAAATTTGTAACCTCCTCGCCATTGATGTCAAAGGGGGAGGTAATGTAATCAAAGGAAGGAATACATTTATCAGAATGAAAGGGGGAGGAAAAACATGTTTCCATCAATGCCAAAGGGGGATACTATCAGAAATATTGCCATTGATGGCAAAGGAGCAGATCATGATCAACAAAGGTATAAACATACAACAAGGCAAAGAAGAAAAAAGGGCAGTGAAATTGCTACATTGAAGAAATTGTAATAATGTGAAACTGTTGATTGAGCTAAATTGTTGTGATGCAAAGGCAAAACTCCAAGGCAAAGACAAAGATGCATTAAGCTGGATTGTTGTAATACATTAATGATATACAATGTTAATTGATGTTGGCATTGATTTGATCCATTCAATCATTGCATATGGTTGAAATTAATATTGGATTATTTATGTATTTTGTGGACTAATATTCAAGTTATGAAGTGTGTGGAAAAGAATGAATGGAAGGAAAAGAGTCAAGCCTATTCTCTTCCTATTCCTATGTGGAATACAAATAACCATTAAAATATCTCTACAAAAGATGTCATTTTGGAGTGCATGAGATGTTAGAGAGCTGGAGAATGTGATAGAGATGATTGAGATATTATGTAGATATGGAGCTGATGTGAAGCAAATTTGAAGGGAGAAGAGGCAGAAGTAAAGGTGGAGATATGTAGAGTTTATAACCAAGTAAATCAACATATTGTTTTCATGTTTTGTGAGGGGATGGTAGTCTCCTTTCAAGTTGAGTCTTGATAAAATGTTCAGTTGGAGTTGGTTGAGGTAGGAGCCTCCTATGGGTGGTAGCCCGTGGAAAACAAATGGGAGTTGGAGCTTCCTTTCATGTTCTATCTTACAGAAATTTGAGGTAGTAACCTCATATAGTTTGGAGCCTACAGAAAATCAAATATACTAAGGATTAGGAGCTTTCCTTTGCATCACAACAATAATAAAATCGTGGTTTTATCCCTTATGGGTTTCCACTTATATCTGGTTTCCATGGGAATTATTATTATGTGTTGATGTGATGTGTTACTCTGCTTATTGTTTGTTGTTCACATATTCAATTTTCTGATCATTATGTATTGAGTTTCTCATGTAATGGTTCTGTTAATGAGTTTAATAAAATATTTTTAATGTACATGAATGGACTAAACTGATTCACCCCCTTTCTAAGTTTAGTCAAGGGTTTATCAGTTGACCATATGGATCATAAGGGTTGTAGCACCCATATAGACCATAAGGTCCTCCCATCCCATAGAAAAAAACAGAAGGATTAGGACCAAGGTTGTAGTTCATCCCAATTTTTTGATGTCTTGGTTTGAATGAGGTGTAAGGATTATGTCCCCTAGGGAAATTACCCCCAAAGAAAAAAGGACCCCCATAGGGTTATACCCGACACTAAAGAATTGACCTCCCTATGTAGGACATCTGGCATACATTGGAGAAATCATAGAGATAGAAGTGAAAATGGGGACAATGCCCCCTAGGTATGTTAGCCCCCCCAAAGAAAAAGGACGCTCCAGAGAAGGGTGTCCCTCCAAACATATAATTTTCCCTAGGTTGAGAAGTATTTCCATAAGAAAAGATGCCCCCGGACTGACTAGAGGCAATGAACGATCCTCCCATCATGTTTCTCAAAGTAAATATGCTTGTAGCCAAGTTAGGAACCATAGTTTGAGATGAACTAGGAGTAAATATCCCAACTCTTGTGGGTTGACTAGAGATTTTCCCCGCTCCAAATGCGAGGCTAGAGAAATGCATTGACACAAATAAAGACAAAAAACTTGAAGCGTTCACAGTCATGACTAGTGGAATGCTGCAAGAAGAAGTCAAAGGTGTAGATCCCACCACACTGAGTGGTGGTAATGATGACATGGTAGAAGATACCATTGCTGTAGAAGGTAAAGTGAGACCTGCCCCCTCTATAGAAGAATAAATGTGTTCACTGGCTATGTAAGGGACTTGTACATAATAAGGCTCACTACTTTGAGGTCTCAATTGCACTAAAATTGGGCTGATAAAGTCAGTCAAAGCAGGACTAAAATGTGGTAAGGGACTTTCATCAACTACCTCAATAGTAATATAATCATCCTCCCCAGGACTAAGGTTATCCCCCCAACTTGAGTATGGTCCGATTATTCTAATGTCGAAATTATCTTATGTCTACATGTTAGTGGAACCTCCTCCTCAAGAGAAAGTCCTAACAGTCTACGAGAATGACAACTACTTTTTTTATCGACAATGAATATAGATTTATTATCCACTTAATTTAATAAGACACCCCTATGGCTAAACTATGTCTCAAAACAAAAAACACTCTATAAAAGAAACCCTAAAAGGTAAGCACACTCAAACCAAGAGATAGAAGAGGTATCTTCCCACTGCTAGAGCTTGCTTGATTACAAAACATGTTGATAGTGAAGATGTGGTTGGGACAATTATAATAGGGATATGCTCAATTACCATTCTAAAAATGGTCTAAGTTTCCTTATTAGTCATAGGGAACCTTCGAGGAGGATTGAGTGGGTATGCCTGAAATCCTTCTTGAGTACATAGAAAACGAACCCCTCCCTGTCACCCTGTGTAAAATATCCTAATGAAAGGCCACTATGGTTACCATTAACAATAACACGCCTTGGGGGGGAAATTGTTAGCCAAATTCACACACAATGGTAGGAAAACAAAGTCTTAAACCCCCTTGAGAAATCCCTCAAATTGAGGTGTACTACTCTCAAGTGGCCCCCAAGTGCTACAATAAAAATGCTAATAACACCATTTTTCATCAGAGAAATTTTGAGGTCTAAAATGGGCATCCTAAGGAACATTATAAAACAATAATAAAATAATAAAATAATATTAGATTACTTCATCCAGTTTTGGAGGGAAAAAAGAAAAAACCTACTTTTTCAACTCGTATTTTCAACCTATATCCCTATGATTTTACTCAAATTTTGAGTGGGAGTGCTTGTTACAAGAAGAATTTATATTTTCATCCAATGAGTACCCATATTGCATACTTTCGATGGACCCTACTACACAAAAAATATGAAATACATGAAAATTTTAAAATACATGAAAAAATGTGATTGTAATCATGTTTTTTCATGTATTTCACATTTTTCGTGTAGTAGGGTCTATTGAAAGTATGTAACATGGGTACTCATTGGATGCAAAATTAAATTCCACATGAAATGAGTGCTCCCACTCGAAATTTTAGTGAAATATTAGGGATATAGGTTGAAAATATGAGTCGAAAAGTAGTTTTTTTTTTATAATTTTTTTATCTTAGCTTGTTACCTTTTTACTCCAAAAATGGTGAATCATCCTCCATGGTTAACATAATAATATTGAATCCTATTGGTTTTGATAAAGTTTTTCTTTTTTTACATTTTTGTTTTGAGGCCCATTTTTAACCTCAAAATTTCTCTAATGAATACGTGCAAATTCTACAATATGTGCAACCAAATCTAACAAAGTGGGTTATGTCACTTCGCTAGCCCCAAGTCCGACCTCATGATTAAACCTTGTGTAAGAAGGGTTTCCTAGATTATGCGATTGAATATCAATTTATCCTCCTTGCCTCAAGATGCTAAATTTCTTTCCTGGTCTTGGGGCAGTTTAGCTCGCACTCATAGGCCAAGCCCTAGCCTAGACTAATGTTGGTGTGCTACCAGTGAAAATAAAATACAAGTGAAATCAATTTTATTAAAGTGTTATTTTTAAGAGGCTATTGTTTACTCAATAGGGAAATGGTGTGAAACTCAGATTGTGTGATAGACTCTTGTTAGTAACACCTTATTGAAACTATATGACAATGCACAATTCACTTTTGATTTCGATGAAAGCTAACTAAAGGAGGTTAAAGAGTCTTTTAAATTTTCAGTGAAAAGAACTTCTACAAACAATATCAATAATTTTTTAAATAAAATTCACTAATTTTACAATAACATGGACCCAAGGAAACAAACCAAATAAAATCACTCAAAAGAGCGAAAAGAAGATCCCTAAGAAAGAACAAAAGACACTCAAAAGCTCAAGAATTAGGATTTTGCAAACAAAAGAGCTCAAATACAAGAAATAAATCAAATGAATAGAAAAAGGAAATGTAAATCAAGTAGGGTTGTAGCTTAATGTATGAATAAACAATTATCTACAAAGGTCAAAACCCTTAATCCTAACTCAAGGAAAAACTAGCAAGGATAACGAGTAAACAAATAATCTCAAATTTTATGATAAGAACATATATAAATCACTCAAGAAAACCTTTCTACTGATGATTTTCAAAACCACAACCAACTAGAGACAAAATACCACCAAACACAAGCAAAAAATGGCTTGAATTGAATGAGAAACTCAACAAAGAGTAAAAAACCAAAAAAAAAAAATGAACCAATTAAATGGAGATTTGAAACTAGACCAATATTGTGGAAAAAGAAGCAAAGAAAAATCTAAAAAAGAGATCCAATTCTTGATGAAAATAACCCCAAAAATAAGCACAAGAAAGGGCTCAAACAACCCTTTAAGCTTGGAAAATGGATGGAACAAATTTATAAATGAGGAACAAGATCAAATTTTATAAGACCAACAATCGCTAATGACACTGATACACAAATCCAGAAGGCTTAAAGCTGATTCAAGTAACCATAGTTTAAATCTAAACAACAAAGGATTAACTAAGAACCCTAAAACTCAAAAGAGAAGAAATTCAAGGCAAAGAATTAGATCTAAAAGAGAGTAACAAAATATTTTCACTCAGAAAGACAATGAAAGATAAAATATGAAATTCATATCTAGAACAAAACCCCTAAAAAAGCTAAATTTAGGTTGTCTTCACTCTGACAGGGTAAGTAACCTAGCGATATATTCTCTCTGAGTAAAACTAGCACCAAAAGAAGAGCATAATCATCACCCTGTAAGCCCCTACAAGATAGTGATGTTGAGAAAAATGAATCTTAAAGAAAAAACATGAGCGAGATCACACAAGATATAAGGTTGACTAGAGAAATAAAATATTAGAAAAGGCCGCAAACACCCAGAGAAGGAAAATCAAGAACTAGAGAACCAAATTAATGACAAAGAGAATAGATCTAAAAGATTAGGTGTTGGCTCCCCTGTATGGTCGCCAGATATGTTACAGGAAAATTTCACCTTAGCTAGTAGGCCAATTTTAACCTAGTATATTCAAGAAAGATATACCTAGATGTGAGTGTGTGATCATAAAAAGATCAAGAAGTATAGCCCTATGTTCCTATCCACATAAAAACAAACTGTACACTCATGCAATATGCTACAAAAGAAGGGTTGGAATATCAGTATTGGTTACCCTTGCAAGTTGGTGTAGTCTCTTGAGTTTGATGCCGAGAAAACCCAACTTCCACTTGAAGATATCACTTCCTCTTGCAATAAGAAGGACCTTGCACACATGCACCACAAAAAAAAACCAACAAAATCCTTCCAAAAAGGGATTTATAGTTTAAAAAAAACTTGCATCAGTATAAAATATGATTCAAATTGAAAATACATGAAAGGAACATATAGATCAATTAGTCCAAAATGATAATACAAGGAATGTATACCTCCCAATGAAAGAGATCCCCTCTCAATCCAATAACATGAACTATTCCTCTAAGTGTAATAAAGAATCTTAGTCACATAGGCACAATATCTTAGATACAAAAAGCATAGCTCTCTCAATGTTCATAATTCACGACCATCACTAACTAATCCAACCCTTTAGAATCACTGGTGTAAATAGGCTTAGAGGCTTCTCTCAGAGGATGAAGCTAGACACTTGGGATGAAGAGAAGTTAGGAAGCTTCTCTAATAATAAACCCAAGACAAATCGAATCCATGATCCTCTAATTCGATCTCACAGGGAAATAAAGACTCTATAAGCTAGACCATCGTCATTGGGACAGACCATATAAATGAAGGAGGTTTTCGCTAGGATGACGAGGGTTCCCAATGAAGACAAATATCTTCACCCCAATCAGTAGTCCTAGAAAATACACATAAAATCAACTAAAAATAAGGGTCAGGAATCAACAGAAAGGTAATCAATATGAAGGCTCATGACCATTGAATCTAAGGAGGAAAGTAGGTTTATAACATGGGCGATCAAGAAGGTTGCATGTGATGAAAAGTATTTAAGAGCAAGGATTGGAATTAAGTCAGATTTCTTGAATTGTGTAGAGTAGTCATGATGGGTTTTCTTGGAGGAATAATGTGCAAGGTTTGGATGAAAAAGGATCAATACTTATTTTAGGATGGGGCCTGACGAGGTGAGATAATTTCATGGTGCTATACTTATTGAATTGCAGACTCATTTGAGGTGTTCAGGGTAAAGGCATGGTGCAAACCTTGGGAAACCTTGGATGGTGGACCAGGTTCATACATACTTGTGGAGATGTGGTAAGGGGGTTCGAGAATTTTTCTAAAGCTCAGATTCCATGCACACTTGAATATCCCCTAAGCTAGATTCAAAGGAATTTGTTGCAACGTGTGAAGGGGTTGGACCTTGTGGGACTCGTGAGCTAAGATGAGGTGTAAAGTGCTACGAGTGCATGAGTAAGGTTGCATGGATGCCACATAGATGTTGCGGTGATGTGGTAGGGCCACATGGGCCACAATGTGGGTGCCATGTGGTAACATCTTGCTAATATGGTAAGAGTTAATTGTTCAAACTTTAAAGGGACATACCTTTTAATTTGGGAGTTGGATAGAGATAAAAATTATATCACCAAAAGTCTCTCGACAAATCAAACACAATGGTAGTGTTTATGTTAGGCTTTAACATAGTTAGAAAAGAATGATTTTTGTAACCCTATCTTCATAACGAGGCTATGAAGGTTGGTTTAATTAAAAGTACCACCTTCCATAACCCGAAGAAGTCCAAGGAGGTGGGAGGGAGTGTTACACTTAATAATTAAAATAATTAATATATACATATAAAAGAATTGCATTTCAAAAAATCCTCGACTTTTGATAATAATAATAATAATAATAATAATAATAAATGTAAAATTAAAAATTTCACTTGCTATTGACTCTGCATCCTATTTGCACTTAAAATTGTTGTTGTTGTTTTTTTTTTTATAAATAGTTTGTTTAAAATAGAATACAACCACATTCTATTTTCATTTCAAATTGTTTTGATTTCCTGTTTTTATATGTTGAGTCATAAATGGATTGTTTAAGGTAAATCTGAAAAAGGACTTTTGTGCTTGATCTTTACAATGGATTTTTTTGGTATTTTTTCACTCTAATATTATTTTCAAACCTATAAATAATTTGTATTTAGTTTTTTTTATTTAAAGTAATATTCCTATTTTCTATTTCCAAATATATTTTGGTTTTGTTCATATTTAATAAAAAAAAAAGAAAAAATACAAAAAATTCTAGTTTTTTTCTCAATTTTTGGTAACTTGCTTTTCAAATAAAAAATGGTTTATTATTCAAAAATAAATATGTAAAAGTGAAAGTTAAATACGAATTATTACTAACTTAAACTTTTACTTTATTTTTGTTAAATTATTCATCTACTATCGAAGGGAGGCCTTTAAACTTATAAAAAAATAATATTTATTAATTAATCTTAAAGGAGATAATGTTGGGATAACAATGTGATCATGAAATTATATTTAATATATAATTGTTTTTATCATTTTCCAAAGCTCTATTTCGTTAATTCTAATAATTATTTTACTTTTACAATGATTAAAAAGCTTTTACATTTAACTGTAGAGGTCATTAATAATAAAGAGGATCCTTTCAAGTGCTCAGGTAATTTTTATCATTATCAGAATGCTTGTTATGATGTTGTTCATCTATAACATTTGTAATGTTTTGCACAAAAGTAGGTGGCTTTCTCATGGTCACTTTTTTGCACAAAAATAGGTGGCTTTCTCATGCTCACTTTAATGGTATCTATCACATTCCACATTGTTTGTTACACTCGAAAGGAAACACACAAACCATATTAAACCTGATAAGAGTTATAAGCAATTATTTGTTGGCCTTTCAAGTTATTCTAGTCGATGTAGAATTGATGGTTGGAGATTTACTTACTTTTATTGAGATTGTCAAATAATTATTTGAAATCTTGCTAATAGGGTGCTTTATTTTTGGAAAACACACATCTATAAGCTTTATTATATTTTATTTTATGCATTTTTAGCATAAGATTGAAGTATTATAGCAAAATTGTGTATTAGAAAAGCCAATTTTATGCAGCAACTATTAAGTTAAATAGAAAATTTAGATCATTTTAAAGAAAAAATTATGATAGGCTTTATTTATGAGTATTGAACCATTTATCTCAAGTCTATCATACAAATTCAATTCAGTACAAAGTGATATTGAACCATTTATCTCAAGTCTATCATAAAAATTTAATTGAGTACAAAGTGACACCACTGCAAGAAAATTTATTGCAACTCATCTTTCTATTTGAATTATCTACTCAAAATTTCCAAGAATACTGGAATATTAAAGAAGTGACATCTGCCCAAATGTATTGCAACACTAAAATTTTGTAGTTATATAGAATGCCTTGGAATGATTCAACAACTAGTTTTGTAGCTTTTTTACGTATCCTATTTCTCTCAAACTCAAAAACTAAAAAAATAAAGTTCTTTATAATGCAAACAATTATATTGCATTCATGGTGCAACTCATAACATTTTGACAATATTTGGTAACCATATCGTCATATTTATTCATAGATAGATACTTGTTAAGTTTCTTGCCAATACATTACTAAAATAAAATCAAATTAAATTACATATTACCACAAAATATTATTTACTATGGTCATTTCCATGATAATATGATAGATTAGGTATAATCATCATTCCCATGATAATATGATAGATTAGGTATAAGCACCATTTCTTTATGTTCAAAAAATAGTATTGTTTTAGATACAAACAATTTTGATCTCCTTTGTAAAGTGATAAACATTTGACTTTATCTTCGATTGTTTCCTTTGAAGCAAATACAAAGAAAGATGAGCGACCATGAATAAATTATTTGTGACATAACTTGAAAAAAAAAAGTTCATTGAGAAATGAAGGCCACACTAAAACACAAAATTAAACAGTGTTATTCAATATTTACTAAATGGTTTCTAATGCAAGATCTCGAACTTGACCAATATACTTTTGAAATAGCGATGTGCGTTTGAAATTGTAGAATATAACTATGAAGGGGCGTTATAAAGTCGGACAAAGTGTGATTTTTTCTATCATTTAAAAAGCAAAAACATCACGATAAAATTAATTAATTTTATATCACATTACTTAATAAAATTAGTTTTATATCGCATTACTTAATAATATTTGAAATAGTTAATATTATTTTTAATTAAGAATAATATTTTAAAAAAAGAGGTAATATTATTTTTAATTTAAAAGATAGTTTATAGTGCAAGCTTCTGTGATCCATAACATTTTAATTATAAATTTTCAGGAAAATTATATAAGGAATTTTTGGAACCGATGCGTTTCGAACTACCAATTGTAATTCATTATCAAGATAATGAAGATTGGCTCATCAGACATACCCATTTATACCAATAAGAGAGAAGCAACGGTCAAAACCCAAAGAGTTAAAAATGGTAAAAAATATAAGAAAAACTATAAAATAATCCAAAAATATAACTAACACATTCTTAAAATTAAAAACGGTCAAAAAAAAAAAAAAAAACATAATTACCCCTTCATATAAAATAACCCCCAAAAAAAAAAACTAACTTAACTCCCCCATATAAACAATATAAATAGGTTATTAAGCGAAAAAATATTCAAGTCAAAATCATACATTATAAATAAATTATAAATAAATAGAAAAATAAAATAAAATCAATGAACAAAATTAGAAACACGAATTAAAATACAATAAAAATAAATTAAAATAAAATAAAACAAAATAAAAATAAAAATAAAGTATTTTATTTTAATAAACAAATAAATAACATACATAAACCAATAAATAAAATACTATGATAAAATAATACTAATAAAAGGACCAAATCATAAAGATAAAACTAAAGAATAAAAGGACCTATTAAAAAGTAAAATAATACACATAATTCAAGTCAAAGTCTTAAACTAAAATAAATAATTTATAAAAAATAAAATAAAAAATAAATTATGAATGAATAAAAACTTTTTAAAAAAATTTAAATTTTAAAAAAATTAAATAAAAATAAAAATTAAATGTATTATATTTTAATTAATTAATAAATAAAATATTACAATCAAATAATAGAATAAAATAGTACGACAAAAAAAAAAACCAAAGAATCTTTAGAGGGAATGAAGAGATGGAATCCAACAACTGCTAACTTTCCATCCGTCATCCTTGTTCAACGTGTGGGGCCTCTTCTCAATCTCAATTGCCTCCCAAAATTTCTGGTGATGGAAATGGTCAACCCTAGCAAGTATTCTAGCATCCTCCATACAAATGTGATGCTTCATCTTTTCTGCATGCTCAGCTAATGCAGAAGACTTGGTTCTACTATGCCTAATATTCGCAACATGCTCCTGGAACCTCTTATTAATTGACCGACCAGTTTCACCAATGTAGGGAGTCCCGCAAGAGCACGGAATCAAATAAACACCTTTCACGCTTTTAGGGTCCAACTGGTCCTTAACCGATTTAAGGGAGCCCCAAATGGTGTTCAAAGGCTTAAAAGAAGAAGAGATCTTATGCTTCCTTAAAATCCGGGCGATCTTATCAGTCGTACCTTGAATAAAAGGTAAATGAACTTTACCAACAACATCATCACTAATCTTATTCAGTCTAGGACCTTTGCTCGCATTCATGAAAGCCTTCAAACCCTGACTTCTACTATAATCGTTATCTCCGAAGACTTTAAGGAGATGGGCTTTCTCCTCATCTAAATTATCATTATCAGAAATTCTAAGAGCTCTTGTAGCTAAAGTATTCAAAACTCCAAGTTTCTGAGCAGGAAAATGATGAGAATCAGAATGCAGATACTGCTCCATGTGCGTCTTTTTCCAAAACACACGGTGCGAGAAAGAGCCATTATTATTTCTAGAGATGAGAACATCCAGGAAAGGAAGGTTCCCATCAGTTTCAATTTCCATCGTGAACTTGATGGAGTCAGATTGACTATTCAAGTGCCGATGGAAAGCCTCTAATTCAAGACAACCATGAGACCAATTGATGAATGTGTCATCAACAAACCGCTTCCAAACCTTGGGTTTTAAAGGAGCAGTCGCCAAAGCTCTCGATTCAAAATATTCCATAAAAAGGTTGACTACCACCAGTGAGAGCGGGGAACCCATGGCTACACCACAGGTTTGCTCATAAAATTCTCCTTCAAAACTGAAAAAGGTAGACGTGAGGCAAATTTCCACCAACTTAGCAGTATTAGGATCAGTGATACGCCTGATAACCCCAACCACCTCCATGATAGGAATGTTGGTATAGAGAGAAACAACATCAAAAATAACCATAGAGTTATTTGGTTCGCAAACCCAGATTTTTAACTCAAGAACAAAAGAAGTAGAATCTTTCACGTAAGAATCTATCTGATCAACAAGAGGCTTTAGCTTACGGGCCAAATACTTAGCTAGGAGATAGGTAGGCCCCCCAATAGTATTAACAATGGGTCTAAGAGGAACACCATCCTTATGAATCTTAGGGAGCCCATAAATCCTAGGGGTGACAGGATTGCTTTCAATGAGCTTCGAGCTCAGAGAACTCACCGTGCAACTAGACTTAATAACATTGGCCACCATCTTTGAGACCTTATTAATAGGGTTCTTAGAGAGTTTCTTATAACTCCCACTATTACAAATATGGTCAAGCATCTTTGCTTTATAATCCTCCTTATTCAGGATTACAATGGCACCACCCTTATCAGCCTTGAGGGTAGCAATATCAGGGTTTTGATTAAGGGTCTTAAGAGCCAAAAATTCCGATTTGCTAATATTGCTCCTCGGAGGTTTTTCTTTTCTAAGAGCCACGATGCAATCCTGCCTAATGACATCTTGCACACTTTCAGATAAATCTTTAATACCATATTCAATACTACAAATAATATCATCACGAGGAATCTTCCTAGGAGCTAGAGCAAAATTCAGACCCTTACTTAATAAAGAGAAAACAGAAGAATCAAAAGAAAACTTAGAGAGATTAATAACTCTTTTATTATTATTATTACCATTATTATTATTATTATCACTACCCACGTTATTATTACTAATGTTATTACTATCGTTATTACCATTATTATTACTATCATTACTATTGCTATGGTTAATATTATTATTATAACCATAATTATCATTACTAATATTATTATTATTAATATTATTCTTACTATTAAAATTACAAATATTATTAACATTGCGAATATTATTATTAATAATATTATTATCAATATTACTATTACAAATATTGTGAATATTATTACTAATAATATTATTATCAATATTACTATTACAAATATTGTGAATATTACTATTAATAATATTATTATAATTAATAAAATTATTATTGTTGCAATCATTGTTATTATTATAATTAATATAATTATCAAATCTCATATCCTTATCATTATCATTAAAATTACTATCATTATTAATATTGTAATAATTCGAGTTGTTAATGTTATTAAAATTGCTTATTTTCAAATTAGAGTTACCAATACCAACGCCATTCAAATAAGAGCCTGCATCTACCTGAGGAAATGGTGGATCCACAAGAGTATTGACTGCGCTCACGGATCCACCACTCATTCAATCTGCCGTGGAGGAATTGCAGGAAGGGGGGTACAAAGAACACACCGCCGATTTATTGATCAACGGTGGACTACAGCAAACCTTCGAGCCAATCGATGAATCAAACTGCACAGTGCCAGTAGCACTGTCTTCAACCGATGCTTCCATCTGCGTAAGGTTAGCAGTAACGTTTTAAATTGCAGAGAAAACCCCGGTGTTCGACAATCCAGCTAATTGGTCCAGCTCACGGATTGAGGAATCTTTGCTGCAATCAATCGCAGGGACTGAAGTCTCCACACGCACTTGAGGATGAGAAGTAATGCTTCCATTCTCCAGAATATCATTCGCTTTACGCAGTGAACTAATTAGGTCCTTCAACGCATAGATTTGCCTTTGGTTAACCCTACTCTGAGAACCAGAAACAGGACTGGTTTCCAAAATCAAACGATCTGCATTTCGACGGGAATTTTCAAACTTCTTTAAATGCCTCTTTTTAGCAGCTTCCTCCATATGCTCCGCTTTTAATGTAGAAACAACATCAATTTCTAACCAAAGAGAACCTTAAATAACAAAAGACAATTCCAGGTGGAGAGAAAGAAGTTTTGTGGAAAGAAAATCTAGATCTCTTCTCACACCACGGATCTCAGAACGTAGAAGCGCCAAATTGGCTTTTTAAAAAATGAAAAGATTTTTGCAAGAATTAAGACGATGCTTAATCCTAGAAAAAGAGGGAATGACACAAGCATCTCTACAACGCTTCAAAAATGAAAGATCAGCCAATCTCTTAGAAACCTTGAGTTGTGTACGTTTGAATAATCGAACCTTATCATCAATAACCCTTCCGTGTAGGGATAGAAGTTGAGAGTGCAAGCTGCTGTGATCCATAACATTTTAATTATAAATCTTCCGGAAAATCACATAAAGAATTTTTGGAACCGACGCGTTTCGAACTACCAACTGTAGTTCATCATCAGGGTAATGAAGATTGGCTGATCAGACATACCCATTTATACCAATAAGAGAGAAGCAACGGTCAAAACCCAAAAAATTAAAAATGGTAAAAAATATAAGAAAAACTACAAAATAACCCAAAATATATAACTAACACATTCTTAAAATTAAAAACGGTAAAAAAAAACTGTTTTAAAAAAAAAAAAAAACAAAACATAATTACCCCTTCATATAAAATAACCCCCCCACCCCCAAAAAAAAAAAAAAAAAACTAACAAACTTAACCCCCATATAAACAATGAATAAAATTAGAAACAAGAATTAAAATACAATAAAAATAAATTAAAATAAAATAAAACAAAATAAAAATAAAAATAAAGTATTTTATTTTAATAAATAAATAAATAACATACATAAACCAATAAATAAAATACTATGATAAAATAATACTAATAAAAAGACCAAATCATAAAGATAAAACTGAAGAATAAAAGGACCTACTAAAAAGTAAAATAAAACACAGAATTCAAGTCAAAGTCTTAAACTAAAATAAATAATTTATAAAAAATAAAATAAAAAATAAATTATGAATGAATAAAAACTTTTAAAAAAAATTTAATTAATAAATAAATAAAATATTAAAATCAAATAATAAAATAAAATAGTACGTCCAAAAAAAAAAACATAATTACCCCTTCATATAAAATAACCTATTTATATTGTTTATATGGGGGAGTTAAGTTATATTGTTAAAATCAAATAATAGAATAAAATAGTACGTCCAAAAAAAAAAAAAACCAAAAAATATTTAGAGGGAATGCAGAGATGGAATCCAACAACTGCTAACTTTCCATCCGTCATCCCTGTTCAACGTGCGGGACCTCTTCTCAATCTCAATCGCCTCCCTAAATTTCTGGTGATGGAAATGGTCAACCCTAGCAAGTATTCTAGCGTCCTCCATACAAATGTGATGCTTCGTCTTTTCATTTTTGAAGCGTTGTAGAAATACTTTTGCTAGAATTAAGCATCGTCTTACTTTTGCTAGAATTAAGCATCGTCTTAATTCCTGCAAAAATCTTTTCATTTTTGAAAAAGCCAGTTTAGCGCTTCTGCGTTCTGAGATCCGTGGTGTGAGAAGAGATCTAGATTTTCTTTCGAGAAAACCTCTTTCTCTCCACCTGGAATTGTCTTTTGTTATTTCAGGTTCGCTTTGGTTAGAAATTGATGCTGTTTCTGCGTTAAAAGCGGAGCGTATGGAGGAAGCTGCTAAAAAGAGGCATTTAAAGAAGTTTGAAAATTCCCTTCGGAATGCAGATCGTGCGATTTTGGAAACCAGTCCTATTTCTAGTTCTCGGAGTAGGGTTAACCAGAGGAAAATCTATGCGTTAAAGGACCTGATTAGTTCACTGCGTAAAGCGAATGATATTAAGGAGAATGGAAGCATTACTTCTCATCCTCAAGCGCGTGTGGAGACTTTAGTACCTGCAATTGATTGCAACAAAGATTCCTCAATCCGTGAGCTGGACCAGTTAGCTGGATTGTCGAACACCGGGGTTTCCTCTGCAATTGAAAACGTTACTGCTAACCTTACGCAGATGGAAGCATCGATTGAATACAGTGCTGCTGGCACTGTGCAGTTTGATTCGTCGATTGGCTCGAAGGTTTGCTATAGTCCATTGTTGATCGATAAATCGGCGGTGTGTTCTTTGTAACCCCCCTTCCTGCGATTCCTCCACGGCAGATTGGATGAGTGGTGGATCCGTGAGCGCAGTCAATACTCTTGTGGATCCACCGTTCCCTTAGGTAGACGCAGGCTCTTATTTTAATGGCATTGGTATTGGTAACTCTAATTTGAAAATAAGAAATTTTAATAACATTAACAACTCGAATTATTACAATTTTAATAATGATAGTAATTTTAATGATAATGATAGGGATATGACATTTGATAATTATATTAATTATAATAATAACAATGATTGCAACAATAATAATTTTATTAATTATAATAATATTATTAATAGTAATATTCACAATATTTGTAATAGTAATATTGATAATAATATTATTAGTAATAATATTCACAATATTTGTAATAGTAATATTGATAATAATATTATTAATAATAATATTCGCAATGTTAATAATATTTGTAATTTTAATAGTAAGAATAATAATAATAATAATAGTAGTAATGATAATTATGGTTATAATAATAATATTAACCATAGCAATAGTAATGATAGTAATAATAATGGTAATAACGATAGTAATAATAATAGTAATAACATTAGTAATAATAATGTGGGTAGTGATAATAATAATAATAAAAGAGTTATTAATCTCTCTAAGTTTTTTTTTGATTCTTTTGTTTTCTCTTTATTAAGTAAGGGTCTGAATTTTTCTCTAGCTCCTAGGAAGATTCCTCGTGATGATATTATTTGTAGTATTGAATATGGTATTAAATATTTATCTGAAAGCGTGCAAGATGTCATTAGGCAGGATTGCGCTGTGGCTCTTAGGAAAGCAAAACCTCTGAGGAGCAATATTAGCAAATCAGAATTTTTGGCTCTTAAGACCCTTAAACAAAACCCTAATATTGTTGTCCTCAAGGCTGATAAGGGTGGTGCCATTGTAATCCTGAATAAGGAGGATTATAAAGCAAAGATTCTTAACCATCTTTTTAATAGTGGGAGTTATAAGAAGCTCTCTAAGAACCCTATTAATAAGGTCTCAAAGATGGTGGCCAATGCTATTAAGTTTAGTTGCACGGTGGGTTCTATGAGCTCGAAGCTCATTGAAAGCAATCCTGTCACCCCTAGGATTTATGGGCTCCCTAAGATTCATAAGGATGGTGTTCCTCTTAGACCCATTGTTAATACTATTGGGGGGCCTACCTATCTCCTAGCTAAGTATTTGGCTTGTAAGCTAAAGCCTCTTGTTGGTCAGACATATTCTTACGTGAAAGATTCTACTTCTTTTGTTCATGAGTTAAAAAGTTGGGTTTGCGAACCAAATGACTCTATGGTTAGTTTTGATGTTGTTTTTCTCTATACCAACATTCCTATCATGGAGGCGGTTGGGGTTATCAGGCATATCACTGATCCTAATACTGCTAAGTTGGTAGAAATTTGCCTCACGTCTACCTTTTTCAGTTTTGAAGGAGAATTTTATGAGCAAACCTGTGGTGTAGCCATGGGTTCCTCGCTCTCACCGGTGGTAGCCAACCTTTTTATGGAAGATTTTGAATCGAGAGCTTTGGCGACTGCTCCTTTAAAACCCAAGGTTTGGAAGCGGTTTGTTGATGACACATTCATCAATTGGTCTCATGGTTGTCTTGAATTAGAGGCTTTCCATCGGCACTTGAATAGTCAATCTGACTCCATCAAGTTCACGATGGAAACTGAAACTGATGGGAACCTTCCTTTCCTGGATGTTCTCATCTCTAGAAATAATAATGGCTCTTTCTCACACCATGTGTTTCGGAAAAAGACGCACATGGAGTAGTATCTGCATTCTGATTCTCATCATTTTCCTGCTCAGAAACTTGGAGTTTTGAATACTTTAGCTACAAGAGCTCTTAGCATTTCTGATAATGATCATTTAGATGAAGAGAAAGCCCATCTCCTTAAAGTCTTCGGAGATAACGGTTATAGTAGAATTCAGGGTTTGAAGGCTTTTATGAATGCGAGCAAAGGTCCTAGACTGAATAAGATTAGTGATGATGTTGTTGGTAAAGTTCATTTACCTTTTATTCAAGGTACGACTGATAAGATCACCCGGATTTTAAGGAAGCATAAGATCTCTTCTTCTTTTAAGCCTTTAAACACCATTCGGAGCTCCCTTAAATCGGTTAAGGACTAGTTGGACCCTAAAAGCGTGAAAGGTGTTTATTTGATTCTGTGCTCTTGCGGGACTCCCTTCATTGGTGAAACTAGTCGGTCGATTAATAAGAGGTTCCAGGAGCATGCTGCGGATATTAGGTATGGTAGAACCAAGTCTTCTGCATTAGCTGAGCATGCAGAAAATACGAAGCATCACATTTGTATGGAGGACGCTAGAATACTTACTAGGGTTGACCATTTCCATCAATGGAAATTTAGGGAGGCGATTGATATTGAGAAGAGGTCCCGCACGTTGAACAGGGATGACGGATGGAAAGTTAGCAGTTGTTGGATTCCATCTCTTCATTTCCTCTAAGGATTCTTTATTTTTATTTTTGTGGGTCGTACTATTTAATTCTATTATTTGATTTTAATATTTTATTTTATTTATTAATTAAAATATAATACATTTAATTTTTATTTTTATTTAATTTTTTAAATATTTAAATTTTTTTAAAAGTTTTTTTTATTCATAATTTATTTTTGATTTTATTTTTTATAAATTTTTTATTTTAGTTTAAGACTTTGACTTGAATTCTGTGTTTTATTTTACTTTTTAGTAGGTCCTTTTATTCTTTAGTTTTATCTTTATGATTTGGTCCTTTTATTAGTATTATTTTATCATAGTATTTTATTTATTGGTTTATGTATGTTATTTATTTATTTATTAAAATAAAATACTTTATTTTTATTTTTATTTTAATTTATTTTTATTGTATTTTAATTCTTGTTTTTAATTTTATTCATTGATTTTATTTTATTTTTCTATTTATTTATAATTTGTTTATAATGTATGACTTTGACTTGAATATTTTTTCGCTTAATAACCTATTTATATTGTTTATATGGGGGACTTAGTTTTTTTTTGGGTTATTTTATATGTAGGGGTAATTACGTTATATTTTTGGATTATTTTATAGTTTTTCTTATATTTTTTACCATTTTTAACTCTTTGGGTTTTGACCGTTGCTTCGCTCTTATTGGTATAAATGGGTATGTCTGATCAGCCAATCTTCATTATCCTAATGATGAACTACAATTGGTAGTTCGAAACGCGTCGGTTCCAAAAATTCCTTATGTGATTTTCCGAAAGATTTATAATTAAAAAAAAGATAGTTTATATTATATTATAGTGATATTTATTTATTTATTTTTTTTTAATTTTTATTTTGTAAGTTTGGTGGTACTACATCTTCATCATGTTCAATATATTATTATGATGTGAATTGAACTAATAACTTCATATCAAAAAATGTCTTAAGAAAGCACCTAATCAACATCTTTCCTAGATGCATCAACTTTGAAAATTAACTTATTAATATTATACAAATATCATTAATTAATATTACATCCTTAAATATTTAAATAATAAAATAAGTTTTTATTTATTTATTTGAGATTGATTTATTAATGTTGGTATAAAAATTATTACTTATTCGTCAACAATGTTCTTAACAACTTCATGATATATATATATATATATATATATATATATATATATATATATATATATATGAATATGAAAATTGATTATTTTATTAATTAATTATTTTATTGTATATATATTTTTGAAAAATGCTTATTTTATTAATTAATAATTGTGTTGATAGGTATGTCTATTTAGAAACTGGGTTTTTTATATTTATAATTTAATTATCAATTATTTGGATGGTAGGGATTTAACCTCCACATAATATTCATGAAATATTTTTAATAGTAGTAAAAAATAGAGGGTTAAGATTTAGCTCAAAAATGGTTGTCTTTTTTTTTTCAATTTAATTTAAAAAAAATGTCTTGTCCATAGGTGTTATATACTATGTTTTTCTTGTTATATATATATATATATATATATGATGATGATGATGATGATGATGGTTAACGTCCAATGAGATCAATCTTTGGTCTATCGGACATAAAGAAAAGAGGTATTTAATTTGATTTAAGATTTTATTCCTATGCTCAAAAAGCTTAGAGAGAAGCCTCCTGAGCTCACTACAATTTTGACATCTTAAAAGGCTAGGAAGGTCATTATTGCAACAAAGATTATGAAATTGAGCTCTAATGTGGTTGTACGTGGGGCACTCTAAGAGGAAGTGATTTTCATCCTCGATGTTCATATTCTCATAGAGATGGCAGATCCTTTCCATCCATTGTGTTTTAGGAACTTTCCAACAACCTGTTTCACTATGGAGCTCATGAGAGTTCGTTCTAATATTGGCTATATTAATTTTCTTGTTTGAGCTAGTTAAAACAGAGATATACTTTTGATCTTCTAAGGTGGGGTTGATGAGCTCCTTATAATACCTTAATTTTCTTTTAGCTGCTAGATCTTTCTCGCACCACATTTTTTCTTTGAACTTAGAAGTAACAATTTTTTTAATGTTATTGATGTTTTGCAATGCAACATTCTCGTTGATCTCCTAATGGTTTAACCAGGCCCTGGTGTCTTTATATCAACCTCGTTTAAGCCTTAGGTGATTTTGGCTGGAATTTAAAGCTAGCTTAGAAAGTCTATGGTATCATATGCTATTGAGCTTGTGCTTGTACAACAGAAGCCTAGTCATAGCTAAGCTCTTGATAGGGGAAAGACTCACTTCTATAAGGAGAATCGGATAGGGTGTATTGCTTTTAATTTTAAGGTTATATGTTATAAAGCGCTTCTGGATTTGCTCAATCTTTCTCCAGGATTCTCTAGAGATGCTGCAACCCCAAACCTCACATCCATATAAGATAACAGGAGTGACTAAAGTTTCAAAGAGGAACTTCTTTCTATCCCACATTACGAGGTTTACCGTTTTACAATTATTTTCAAGACCAAAATAAGCTTTCAACCCCCCATTAATCCTTTTCTGAATGCTATAGTTCCAGTTGAGCTTGTGATGATTATCAATTCCTAGGTACTTGTAAGAAGACACTTCCTCCAAGTTACTATTGTCATACATAAAATTAGCGTAAGTGTCCTTCTTGGATTTGATAATCATAACTTTTGTTTTGTAAGTGTTAACAGACATACCCATGGTAGAGTAGAAATCCTTAAGAAGTCTAAGTTTCTTATCAAGATTAGATGGGACCTTGCGAGAAGAACAATACCGTCAGCATAGAGAAGAAGGATGATGACTATCCCAACTAAGATCGTGCCAACACATATATATAATTCATATGTTAATTCTTTTTATAATTGTGTGTAAAATCTTTCGGTAAAAATCACATCAAAGTAAATTTGGTCGACGCGTTTCGAACCAGCTAGTGTGGTTCATCATCAGGACAAGATGAAAAATCTGATCAGGTAACCCATTTAAATAGATAAGAAAAGCTCCAACTAGCCGTTTGTAAAATAAAGGCTAGTTTGACTAAAATAGGAAATAAAATTAAAAAATAATAATTTATTTATTTTAAGGAATAAATTAAATGCTTAGTATTTATAATTTGAATTTTATTTATTTATATTTATTTTTAATAAAAATATGAATTAAATGTTTACTATTATATATATTTTTATTTTTATTTTTAGAATAATAATTAATGTATTTTATTTTGTTTTCATTTCATTTCTATTTATTTTTATTTATTTTAAGAATAGATTAAATGTTCATATATATATATATATATATATATATATATATATATAATTTTATAAATTTATTTTATTTTTAATAATATATTATATATTAATAATTATATGTTATGTAATTCTATAAGAGAGAAAAAAAAAAAAAAACTAGGAATGAAGGGCATGAATCCAACATCTGCTAAAAATCCACCCATCATCCCTGTTGAGGTTAACCAGTCTCTTTTCGATTTCCAGGGCTTCTCTCAACTTGCGATGGCGGAAATGGTCGTTCCTTGCAATAACCTTAGCATCTTCAATGCAAATGTGATGATTTGTCTTCTCAGCATGCTCTGCTATGGCAGAGGAGCGTGATCTATTATGCTTAAGGTCAGCGACATGTTTATGAATTATTTGATTAATTGATCGACCCATTTCACCAATGTAAGGGGTCCCACACGAGCATGGAATCAAGTAAACACCCTTACCATCCTTAGGGAAAATCGGGTCCTTAACCGATTTAAGCGAACTTCGAATGGTGCGGGAGGGTTTGAAGGTTGAGGAAACATTATGTTTCTTTACGATCCTGGCAATTTTATCCGTAGTACCTTGGATAAACGGAAGGTGAACTCCAGATAATTGATCACAAGGATCTTTCTTACCTCTAGGACCTTTTTCATCTTTTTGACAAGCTTTAAGACATTGACTCATGCTATAACCATTTCTATTAAAATTTTTAAGGAGATGAGCCTTTTCACCTTCAAAATGGTGTTCATCAGAGATTCTAAAGGCTCTGGTGGCTAGGGTGCTGAGAACCCCAAGCTTCTGAGCAGGGAAATGATGAGAACTAGCATGTAAATACTGCTCAGTATGCGTCTTATTTCTAAATACTTGATGAGAGAAAGAACCATCTTCATTTCTAGAAATGAGGACATCAAGAAAAGGCAAGCTACCATTATCTTCAAATTCCATTTTGAACTTAATGAAGTCAGATTGATCATTGAGATGCTGGAAGAAAAGGTCCAATTTCTCCTTACCATGAGGCCAAACAACACAGGTGTCATCAAAAAACCTTTTCCAAAGTTTAGGTTGAAAAATGGAGGAGGAAAGGGCCCTAGACTTGAAGTCTTCCATGAACAGATTAGCTACCACAGGAGAAAGGGGGGAACCCATGGCCACACCACAAGTATGTTCAAAGAATTCACCCTCGAAACTAAAGAAGGCCAAGGTTAGACAAATTTCAACAAGATGAGCAGTATCAGGATTCGTGACCCTAGAAATGACATCGATAGCTTCCCTAACGGGGATGCAAGTGTATAAGGAAACAACATAAAAACTAACAAACCTATCATCCCGATCCAACTTCAAGTATTTCAATTCATTAATAAAAGAGCACACGTCTTTAACAAAGGAAGATGTTTGTCCCACAAGTGGCTTAAGCTTAGTGGCTAGAAATTTAGCGAGCAGATAATTTATAATTAACAAAAATAATAAAGTTATAGTTTTGACAAATTTTATAATTTTTTTAATCCTAGTAATGTGAGATGTATCATGACATAAGTGTCTTGATGCCTATAGGCATTTACTAATCATTTAATTTATAGGGTTTTTCTAGTTACGACATCCAATATTTTATAGTTGTTTTGAATTAAATGTCTTTGATGCCTATAGGCATTTACTAATCATTTAATTTATAGAGTTGCGCTAGTTACGACATCTAATATTTTATAGTTATTTTGCATGATATATTGAGTGTAAGTGTGTATGGCAGTAGTATCTAGATTATTCTTTAAAACCCTAAAGTTTGGACATGCAACATCTCCCATGAAATTTGGATTAAAATTGAGTAAATCCAAAAATGTTTTTTAAATTGTAACTTTAAAATTAATTGCAAAGTTCCTTACCCTATTTTGAGGGTAAATGTACTTATTTAAAGTGTAAAGAATTGATTTCATATTTAGATTATAAACACAAAGTCTTCAAATTGCACTAAGATAGGTTCCTTATTATTCATTCCTAGTATGAGTGGTAACCACCAATGACTTAAAAGAGGTCATGCTAAATATTCCAAACCTTGACTCAACTTTAGAAAATGAAAAGAACACAAACAATTTAATAATATTGACAATATCAAATCTAATTACATCCTTTGAAGTTTAAAGGGAACATCCATAAGGACAATGAAAATACTAATAACAACAAGTTGAAATACTACATATATTTTATAGATCCTAATTTTGGTGGTCATAGCTATTTTTCCACATTGTGAGCTTAAATAAAAAAATAAATATTCCTGAAGTTACAACTAATGCTCATGAGCTACGTAGTGAAATTGATTGTAGGACTAATGCAAAAAAAATTAGGATGAATTATTTCGTAAAATTGTGATACAAAGGTGCTTGAAGATGAACAACATTTCCTTTTAACATTTTTCACCCTTTGTTATTACCACTAGAGATCCATATCCAAAATTTCACCAATCACACCCAAATTCCTATCCCCCATTGGTCCAAAGTTCTGCCATTGTCAAGTAGATCCCAGTTCCTGATAGAGGGTATAGGTGGGCTTTCCCCCTATTATTATCACCAGGGGGTGTAGGGAAGGCAACAACAACTCCTTGGAGGCCCCTGAAGATTCTTTTTGGGAAAATTTCCTCGTATATTATTGTAATTTCGTAGTTAATAGGTATCATTCATCATTATGTAACTAAGTTGATATGGTTTTCTTCCCTAGAAAGCAACCCTCTTTTCAAGAGGGAATGTTATTGCGACTATGTATCACTGAGAGAGCATTATAATTGAGAGGGAGGAGACTATGTGTGAGAGAGAACAAGAGGTTAAAGCAGACATGCCACATGTTTAATCCCGTCTTTTCATTGTATGGAATAAAATGAAGGTCCAACTATTTCTCTGTGGATGCAACTCAAATTGGGTGAACCATGTATATTGGTGTCCCTTTTATATTGTTTCATTCTGTTTTTTTTTTCACATTTATTTTGATTTTATTGCTTTATGATTTTATTTCTAACAAACAACCATAATTTACTTTCCCCAATAGATTACTGGTTTGTATTTAATTATAGGGGGGTAATCCCATTAGAGGTTAACAAGAACTAGAATGCCACAAAAGATGGATCTAAATTCCGACTAATTTATATCTTCACTGGTCCATTTGGGGTAAAGAGGAGTTAAATTGGCATGAAGAATTGTGATTTGCACCACTTAATCAAGCTATAAAACCCAAATTTTCCCATAATGAAAACCCTTTCAAGAAACTAGAGAGCATCGACCACTTTAAATGGTTCCAATTTTTTTGACAAAGATCCGATCAATAATGTCAATGGTATGGTAAAATATGATTCTTCGATGGAGTGTAAAGAATCATAGTGTTTCTAACAATTGATATTGGATTTTCTGAATAATTCAAAGGTTGAAATTTACTATAGAATTTTGGGAAGGATTCATGGAGGTGTCCTTTCACAATGGAAATTGGTGGGCATGATTTCTATATGATTTGGTATGCTTTTACAATTAATGTGAAATCAAGGATTTTATCTCCTAAAAGTTATTTTCATTCATATAGTATAATTTTGATAGTTCTCCCATACTTCCCCACCTAGACAACATCCCAAGCATATTCCAAGATGAAGTGACGAAGCCTCCCCATTAATTTCCAACTTTATAAGGAGGTTGGAATACAAGACTATGAAGTCAACCTAAAGTGATCTACATAGAATAATTTTTATTTACATCAATTGTAATGGATTCTACTAAGCCCTATAGAAGCCCCATTTTAACCCTAAAACCACTTATTAAGCTTTATATATTGAATTATTACATTTCTATTTTTATATTGTTATGTAGGATATAACCTTTCATTGCACCCTTTCATTATAATTATACCCTTTCACTTTTGTATATACACCAAGGAGACCTAGTTTTAGGATCATTATATCTTGTCTTGGCTTCTATTCATTGTAAAAATAAGTTCCACCCTTGAATTAAATTGTATTCATTGAATTCTTTATCGTTTTAAGGCGCATTTGGTATCAAAGTTATGGTCATAATGTTTTCTTTCTTTCAATTAATACTTTATGGAATTTTGGCTATATTTTGTTTGTGGGAAGCTAGTGAACTTTTAGAAGATTTAGGAGAAATAAAGAATTCACTATGGTCAAAATCGTTAATTTTCATTCACTACACTTTTAGAGATATACCTCGTGGAAGTTATGGTTTGTGATTGTTCTTGAATTTAGTTCGTCATCTTGTAGTTTTTGCTATATTTTTTTGGGAAAATTCATATAATGGAAAATTGAGAAGACTAAGAAAAAATATCTAAGTACCTGTGGTCAAAATTCTAAGTTTTTATTCCAGTACACTTTTGGAGATATACCCTATGGAAGTTAAGGTTTATGACTGCTTCTGAATTCAATTTCTAACAAGTCATCTTGGAATTTTCATTGTAAATTTATTGTCAAGAAGCTTCAAATCATGAAATTTTTATGATATAGAAGAGAAGTATCATGTTATAGGTGGTTAAAATTTCAAAATTTGATACACTATAATTTGGAGATATACCTTGTGGAAGTTAGGATTTGTGACTAGTCCTCAAATCAAATTTTAAACTAGTCATTTGATGTAACTTTGTTCCAAAGAAGTTTCAAATTGTGAAATTTTTAGGAATCTAAGAAAACATTCGAAACTACATTGGATAAAAATTTCTTAATCAGACATGAAGAGTTGAGCACATGGCATACTATACAATTTAGCTCTTGGGAAGAGACACACATTAGAGGAGATTTTAGCCTAAAAGTTCCCATGAAATTTTCACGTACATAATATGTGAACCAATCAAAATCATTTAAAGTTAAAAAGAATTACATGTAAATATTTTTGAGAGAAAATTAAAACAAAAAACTGCTTTCTTTTTTTAATTGTATTTTTGGCTCATCTCCTTACAGGTTTACTCAAATTTCAAGTGTAGACGCTCATTAGATGCAGCTTTAAATTTTGCATCCAACGAGTACTCATTATGCATACTTTTGAGAAGACCCACATTGATAAAACTTAAAGATACATTAAAAAAGCGTGTTGAACACACTTTTTTAATGTATCTTCAATTTGTATCAATGTGGGTCTTCTCAAAAGTATGCATAATGGGTACTTGTTAGATGCATAATTCACTTCCGCAACCAACGAGTTGAATTATGCATCCAACGAATGTCTACACTTGAATTTTAGTAAATCTGTAAGGAGATAGGCCAAAATACAATTAAAAAAAATAGCTTTCTTCTTTTCCCTCTAAAATTTATAACTCTTATTTTATTATTTTTCCTTAGGAGACCACTTTTAGGTTGAAGTTTCCTCAAATGAAGATCAACAAGTTTTGGGAAAGCCACTATAACTTTCACTCGGAAAATCAAATTTTGATCAAACCTATAAAATTGCAGAGAATACATATCAAAGTAATACATGTTGAAATTGTAAATTTAGAAGGGCTCAAATTTCATATTTATATTAGGACAAATATCATCTATCCAAACGATTTTCAAATTTTTGCATGAAGATTTTCACAGTTAACATTTTGAGGTTGAGAGTTTTTTTTTTCTTTTTAACTCAAACAATTAATTTCCATCTCTTTAGGATTAATTCCCTTTGAACAAATCTATTAATTTTTATTATTTTATTATTTAAGTTAATTGTATTCAATATTTTATAATAAATAACTAACTATTCTAAATTATTCTTTTTCTATTTCAATTTGACCTCAATCCAATTTCTCATAAAATCTTTTATTTTTGTTCGTTTATTTAGTTAATATTTTTATTTTGTCTTATTTTGTTTATATTTTTCTTATTCTAATCTACCTTACCCACCTAAATTATTAATTAATATAACTTTAACGTTCTCATTTTTCTCACATTTCCTAACTGTTATATCTTTTCCTAATGATCATACCCTTTCTCTATTTAATCTTGGTCTTGCACTCTTCACATCAACATTATTAGCTTTTTGTTCTTGAAGATGGGTGAAATGTTTGCTCGAAATGTCGGACACCTCAATGAGAACAAACATTATTCCAGAAAAATCTCTCAATCTCCAAATTGCATTTATATATGTGTGTGTGTGTGTGTGTGTGGAATGTCTCCTCTTTGTCTTGGGTTGGTTGAGTAATTTGATTGTTTTTTGCAATCTTTTGGAAAATGGTTATACTTATGACAAGACATACATTTTAACGGTATTTTCTCGTAATCCAAAGGCTAGGATCAATGTGCTTCCAATCATCTAGGATTAGAAAATTTGCTTTAGGAAGGCCTTTCTCAAGATTGCATTTCACACAAATTTGGGAACATGCAACCATACAATATTTTGTTTGGATTTGTTGATATATCTACATAGAGTATCATTGTTGCTACACATGGTTTCTTCATTCCAACAATGTAGGCATAAGTATGGAGAGTGAACCCATAGTAGAATAGTTGAAGGGCGTCATGAATGTTCAGGGTTGAAAAATAGTGTCCATCTATATATATGCATTCTTATGATTCTAAAGAAGTAGGAGGCATTCCTAAATATAGATCCATATATTCTTTGACTTCAAACAAGAAGGCATAAAATCCTTGTCCATGGAAGTAATGAGTGGGCCTACCTTCAATCAAAAAATGCTAGTGAACCCAATTCACCATAGATCTGTGGTTTCCTAATCAAACCACATTGTGCTAGGGCTAGTGCCATATGCTAAGAAGAAGAGTAGGGAAGAAGAAATTCAAGTATATTATCTAGCTTCTTTATAAATAAAAAAGATTGGGGTTTCAAAGCATTCCTCATCATAGAGACTAAGGTAGAAAAAGTGATCGCCTCATGGTTTAAAGGCTCAGAATGAGAGCCGGGGGGGGGGGGGGGGGTGTAGGGGAATGTCCCTCTCTAGATTCAAGATTCATTGCCAAAGCCAAATCCTTCACTAAATATCATGGAAATTTCTCTCAGAGTGATTTTCTCCCCAACTTCGCATAAGTGATTGTTATCCAAACCAATTAAATTGTGCATATAGATCTAATTAATAAAATAATGTTTTATTATTTTTGAAAGTTGAATATGTTTTTTTTTTAAGTCTCAATTTTGGTTATTGATATCAGTCTATTAATAAATATTGTTAGAGGAGTAAATTTGTATTTATAGTTATTGTGACGAAGTTGTGATGATGGTTTTGCTCATTATCTTTATTTATCTCATCATTGCTTTAAGCAACAAAGAATTAAAGGATAGTACATAATTGACGACATATCTACCCTTCTCAGAGATGTATTTTATAAGATGATAGCTAGGAAAATAATTGAACTTATTACAAACAATCATGTCATGGAAAACAATTATCCTAAGAAGCCCATTTCCATATAAGTTTATCAATATATTTAAATATGGTAATTAAGGGTTAGGCTAGAATCCTCTTAAATGTTTAAACGGTTCAAATTAGAATCATAAGTTGGAATATTGGATTGAGCCCCACCAATTCTAAGAGGAAGAATATCCCCATTGGCTTTCAAAGTAGCGGTATTGTTTTATAATTCTATAAAACATTGTTTAACAATAAGGTTGGGGTTTTTAAGCACCCTTGAGTAAGGATAGGCTTCTTGTAATTGCTTGTTATAGTATGAAAAACAACTTGGAAATGCTTAAAATTTATAGGGCTAGAGAATTTAAAACTTAGTTTAACATAAAACAAGACAACCAAATTAATAATATTGTTAATATCAAATCTTACATTCCTATGAAGTTTAAATCTAAATCTTCTAAATGACAATTAATCATTAAATAAAAGAAGTTGTAGATTTCACTTAGCCTAATTAGGTCAATCAAAAATTAACTTTTTCCAACATTATGATTATGAAAAAATAAAATGAATGCTGCAATGGTTTTGAATCTTCTGATTGAATATGAAAAGTCAAATGAAGAACAAAACCACAAAACATGTAAATCCCTAATATACAATATAAATATATTTTTCATATAATAATAATAATAATTTTAATGTTATAAACAATGCTCAATTAAAAAAAAATAAAAAATAAAAATAAAAATCATTCTATTTATCCAGTAAATTTTGCAATACAAAGGAAATTTGAAAATAAACATCATTTTTTTAATAATATAACACAAATTTATTAAAATTTATAAATTAAATTATTTTTACAAGCTTCTTAATTTACTTACATCCTATTCATGTTTTATAATTTTTACACTATGTTTAAATATGAAACATTCAAGGTAAATATCATTTTTCCATACTTTTTTCTCCTATTTTTAACATAGAAGGATCTTGAATGTAAATATCATTTTTCCATACTTTTTCCTCCTATTTTTAACATAGGAGGATCTTGAATGTAAATATAACACAAATTTATTAAAATTTATAAATTAAATTATTTTTACAAGCTTCTTAATTTACTTACATCCTATTCATGTTTTATAATTTTTACACCATGTTTAAATATGAAACATTCAAGGTAAATATCATTTTTCCATACTTTTTCCTCTCATTTTTAACATAGGAGGATCTTGAATGTAAATATCATTTTTCATACTTGTTCCTCCTATTTTTAACATAGGAGGAAATTGAATTTATGGCTTTAAATTGAATTTATGCTTTTAATCTTATAAATGAAGACATAAATTTGGATGTGCTAACAACCGACGGTTTGTTGGAACATCCAAAACTGAATGTTCATATTTGGAAAAGGAATAATTCAATGAAATCCAATTTTGAGTATTATAACAATTTCAATGTATTTTGGTTGTTAGGATAACCAGATGTTCTGGAAAGGAGCTAAAATCTGTAAAAAGAGGAGTCAAAATCTGTAAGTTATGAAATTTTTGAACCAATAAGATGCAATTATAATGATTTTTTAACCAATAAGATGCAATTAAAATCGGATCAGAGCTTTCTGTCATTCTACCCACAAGGAATAATTCAATGAAATCCGATTTTGAGTATTATAACAACCAAATTTCAATGTATTTTGGTTGTTAGGATAACCAGATGTTCTGGAAAGGAGTTAAAATCTGTAAAAAGAGGAGTTAAAATCTGTAAGTTATGAAATTTTTGAACCAATAAGATGCAATTATAATGATTTTAGCAATTATAATGATTTTTTAACCAATATGATGCAATTAAAATCGGATCAGAGCTTTCTGTCATTCTACCAGGAACAGTCATGAGGGTAGATGTAATAACCAGTTGTAACCTTTGAAGTACAAAGCCTGATTGTTGGTATTTTCAACATTTCTCAAAGAGGATATATGCTTTAAAACAGGCTGGATTTAACAGAAAAACAAAAAGCTGAAAATCTCCATTCTGAATGGAACAAATATATGCAAACGTCCTACAAACAGTGCCCCACTCACTACATATCACAGATATGCAAAGAGAGACAAAATTTTTATGTCATGTCAACTACAAGTCCTTGAATTATTTCAAAATTCGTGTGCATTTTTGTTTGGACCGAATGAAAGCAGATTTCACAAGAGTCGTGGATTCCTTAAAAAGGGTCCCAGAAGTAGACATTTTTGAGCTGGAGAAATATCTGTTTTTCTCAACAAAAATTCTTACCAGTGAGGAACTTCAGTTATGATCTCAATGCAACAGACTTTGAGGGGGCTGTACAATGATCTGCCAAAGACCAGCATGGAGGGCCCATGGCTGAAACAACATTTCATCTTCTGCCCAAAAGATTTAAGCAATCTACTCCAGCCAGAAAAAGCAATTCTAAAGCCATTTGAAACAAATCTACCCTTCAACCTATAATGACATCTGACAGACCATGCTAGACCAACATTTGCCAGTCTGTCACCAATGCTGCAAAGATTCACCTGCATGGAGGCCCATGACATCAGTGAATACTCACAAGATTACTGGAGAAGTCGAAATGATTGACTATATTGAGATGACAAGCCACATGCAAGCTGCCCTAGGTTCCTTGGAAAGCAAGATGGTGAATGGACATTAAATTCTATATAGAGTACTTTATCACTGAAGTAGGTGAAAGGACATTAACACAGATAACTATTCTTCACCAATCACTTAAAGTTACTTCAAATATTCTTCACAAGTCATTTATGGTTGCTTCATAGCCTACAAAATTTGTATACACAGGTCAACTTGTTCTTTGATGAAGAACGGCTTAGATTCTTTCATGTGAGTGGTTCTCCTATTGGTCCTAATTCTATTGGTTGATCACGCTTTAGAGTGTCCTCATTTCCTTTTCTCAATCTTTATCTTGGACTTGCTGTTTCAAGACTACAATTGATTTTATGGGATTACCTATGATTGTGTTTTTCATGTAGATTGTAGCCCTAGAAGATTTGAATATTAAAGCCCTAGAAGATTTGAATATTAAATAAATTGATGCAGTGGTCTCATTGATTTTTTTTTTTTTAAATCATGAAGTTATTAGTTACTTTGTATATTTGACTGTTCTGTAATATCATGGTTCTCAATTAATTATCAATTACTCTTGAATGTTTTTATAATTCTTTGGGGATGGTATTTTGAAACCATTAATTCAGCAAGCTTTTCATTACACCATTTTTATTTATATGGAACATATATGTAATTTAATTAAAAATATCTTAAATAAGGTTAAAACGTATTCCAAAATACCAACAATATAGATTTTATGCCAAGTATTTATCTTGGATCAACTCAAACTGTAGGTTGATTATAACATTAGTCATGTGACTTTGTTTTATTACTAGTAGCATGATTTATGCCAAGAGTCACTTAAAATGATGAGAGGCTGAATGCAAGTTTCTTCTAGTCATCCATTATTATCAATGCAAAGCACATGTGATTACATGGGAGCCCATGCCTAAATATTGGGCATTACCAATTGAACCAATTCATGTTTTGGCCCAACTTCAATCTATAAATTTACAAGTCTCCTCCGTGAAATTTATAGATATTTTTGGTGTTAAGGTTATGCATTTTACCGAAGTGTAAGAATACCATTGACATTTTTTTGCGTTTCCTTACACTCGTGCATAAGGGGAATTGTTGCAAAATTGTTGCAGAGAGTCCATTTAAGGAGTCAAAAAAACATCCCATTAGAAAGGATTAAAATTGCAAGCTTCTAGTTGGGTGACACATTCCATGTTTTATTACCTTTTCATTGAATAGTAGAGATATTTTTTCTCTTTTTATGCAATTTTTTTTCTAGTCCTTTAAATTCATAGTTTAAATAATTTGTTAGATGATATGCATACTTAGGTTATATATTAGATTGCATTGTTTTGTTCTTGAATTACATTTGTCCCTTCTCAATTCTATAGTCGAATTATATTAGTTTTTGGTTCACATACAATAAAAAAGCCCCATTATGCAATGGCACCATGAAGGAGAAAAATGGGGAGCACGAGTGTAAGGAAACACAAAAAATGTGAGTTGAAGTAAGGATCTTCTCACTCTTCAGGAAAGTCTTGACATTGTAAACGTAACACCAACAAGCTTTATAAAATTCATGGGGGAGGCTAATATTTATAGATTGAATCTAGGTTGAAAGATGAACTAGTTCAAGTGGAAATGCCCAAGATTCAAGCATGACTTCCCATTGGCTCCCATGTCCCCGAATTGACACAAAGGAGAGCCAAGTACCTTTCCATTGATGAGGAGACAATTAGAACAAGTTTTCATTCATCTTCCAATCATTTTAGGCAACTTGGAATTTCATTGTGGAAATGCCCAAATCATGTTGTTATATATATGGCACAAATCATGTTGCTATATGTATGAGGTTAGTGATTGGGATTGGCTGCTATTGACATTTGAGAAGAAATCGTGTTCATGGTCTGCCAACTGGTTGACATTTTTTTTTTTTTTTGTAAATCTGTCTACTTCTATATTAGTACAAAAATATGTTACAAAGAGGCAGAGGCCTCAAAAAGCTAGCCCAGAGAAGAGGCATTCATATCATAAGACCACAGCTGTTGACTATCTGAGAAAAACCTTGATGACCAGGACCTTGTCCTACTTCCTAAACAGCTGATTCTGAAAAACAAAATGATGATTGGAGTACAAGACTCTCCACAACATGTAAGACCGAGACAGACATTGTCCATGACAAAAATTACAAGCATACAGAATGATGCTCTGAAACATTGACTTGAGCATGATAGCATGGATAACAGTGCTTGGGAAGCAGCTATTCGACGAAGGAGATTTACACTATAATGCCTGCAAAAACTGTGAAGAAGAAGGGAGAAGAACCCCTTCTGAGTACCTGATTGCAAAAACTGTTGAGCGAGAGACATTTAAGCGTCGTTGGTGGGCGAGGGCGCTTCTTCCACCACGGGGCAAGCATACGGATTGAATTCAGCATCTGCAGGGGACGAAGGAGCTTTGCCCGAGAGGACGCTGCCAGAAGGAGCGCATGGCCTGGCATGCGGGAGCTCGGGCTGAGAGGCCGTATTTCCCTGAAAACTTTGCCGACTGACCCCCGGGGGGGCAAAACAGTATTCCATCTTCAGATTCCTGAACAATGCCGGAGGGAGCCGAAGGCGGAGCTTGGGCGGTCGGGTTGATCCTGAATTTGATGGAAACCGAAGCAATGAAATCATGGTGGTTGAAGGAACAGGGATAATTGAAACGTGCTGAATGGAAGTGCTCATTGGAGGTGAGGCGACATGTGCAGCAGAGGTAGAAGGGCGTCTGCCACGACCACGACCTCGACTTCTTCTGGGAGCAGCGGTTCGACCAGCATCGGAGTCAGAAGAATCCGACGAGGAGGCAGAGGAGGGGAACGCAGGTGGCATAATAACCTGCCCACGAGATGAACCCCTCCTGCTCATCATTCTTGGCCTCAGACGAGGCATAGTGAGATTGACAGGAAAGTCAGGCCGAGTAAACAAGTAAGGAATGGAGAGCGAGCTCAGAGACGGATTTAAACCAACAGAAGGGCACCTGTAATTACAATACTGACCAGAAGAAACGTGAAAACCTTCCGAGAGCTCAATGCAGCAGCTTAAACGACACCTTTTTCCATTACTGGTGCGCGAACAGGGTTCAGAATCTACCTGAGAACAACAGGAACTCAACGGAGAGACACACATCACCGAAGGAATAGGCGCCATTGCAGAGGGAATGTCGAGATAACGAGGCGGAAGGAGCTGCATTAATGCAACATTTACTGTGTTGGCTGGCACAAATGAAGTGAGCTCGGAGCGCAAAGGGGTGGCGGTGGTGGTAGACCACGTGCCCACCCGCCCCCTTGTCAGCGAATTATATCTCTTCTCGTACACCCGCATCCGGGAGCCAACTGGTTGACATTGGGTGGTCGTCTCATAATGATTAAAGTGGTGTTGCAAAATATTCACATTTACTCGATGCACATCACCAAAATTCCTTCTTATGTCACCAACAAAATTAAGTCTATTAACATTGCAAGCTTCTAGTTGGGTGACACATTCCATGTTTTATTACCTTTCCATTGAATAGTAGATATTTTTTTTCTCTTTTTATGCAATTTTTTTTCCAGTCCTTTAAATTCATCGTTTAAATAATTTGTCAGGTGAAATGGATACTTAGGGTATATATTAGATTGCATTTTTTTGTTCTTGACTTACATTTGTCCCTTTCCAACTCTATAGTCAAATTATATTAGTTTTAAATTGGTTCACATACACAAAAAAAACCCCATTATGCAATGTCACTTTGGAAGAGAAAAATGGGTAGCATGAGTGTAAGGAAATACAAAAAATGTGAGTTGAAGCAAGGATCTTCTCACTCTTCAGGAAAGTCTCACCATTGTAAACTTAACAACAAAAAGCTTTATAAACTTCATGGAGGAGGCTTATATTTATAGATTGAATCTAGGTTGAAATATGAACTAATTCAAGTGGAAATGCCCAAGATTCAAGCATGACTTCCCATTGGCTCCCATGTCCCCAAATTGACACAAAGGAGATCCAAGTAACTTTCCATTGATGAAGAGGTAATTAGAACAAGTTTTCTATCATCTTCCAATCATTTTAGGAAACTTGGAATTTCATTGTGGAAATGCAAAAATTATGAGGTTAGTGATTGGGATTGGTTTTTGATGAAATTTGAGAAGAAAGTGTGTTCATGGTCTGTCAAGTGGTTGACATTTTGTGGTTGTCTCATAATGATTAAATCAGTGCTGCAAAATATTTCCATTTACTGGATGCACATCACTAAAATACCTTCTTGTCATCAACAAAATTAAGTCTATTATCGTGTGTTTTCTATGAGTTGTCTTTGCTAAACAAATCAAAATTTCCCTTGTTAGTCTAGATGTTCTATTTAGACATGTAAATCAAGGAGAATGGGGTATTACAAATTTGGGATCTTTCATTCTGGATCTGTTATTGAAAAAACTATGGAGGGCATTGAATGGCTGGGGTATATGGAGCCATATCATCAAAGATAAGTACTTAAAGGGTCATTCTATGATCAAATGGATTAGGGAGGGGGATTGAGAACCAAAGGTTGCATCCATGTCTTGGAGGATCCTATTAAAAAAAAGCATTGGTTTTTCTATAGTATCAGTTGGGAAATTGGATTAGTGTAATTGGCATAAATTGGCTTGGAAACGATTAAAGGGATGCAGGGTCCACATCCTCTGTCTCCTCTTCTAGAAACCATTCATAACAACAGTTTCTACAAGCTTAAAGACATCTCAAATGGCAGAGGTCCAAACTCTTCTGAATTCAGTGTAGAAATTGGTGGTTGATATGAGGGTATCTATTGATTTTGCTGAAGAGCGAGATTCATACATTGTCCATCTAAAGATGGTGGGCGTCTCTATATCATCCAAGGCAGATATAATATCTTGGAATGGAACAATCGTTAAGGATCAAATAGAGGTACAAGGGGTTTACCAAGTCTTGAATCAAGGAGATTCAATGGACGAGGATCTAAGATGGTATGAGAAATCGTGGAGTTGGGATATCCCCCTGAAGCTAAATTTTTTTTGTTAGTTAGTAGTTACGGATAAAATTCTTACAAGGGCCAATCTGATTAAAAGAGGTTTCCAGGGGCTTGGCAGATGTGCTCTATGTTAGAATTCTGAGGAAGATGTCCTACATCTCTTTCTAAGGTGCCCATGTGTTGTTGTTGTTTGGAATGAGGTCCTTCACAGAATGCATATTAATTCAATGTGGAATCAAGCCATTATTGGTTCTCATCTATCACAATGGTTTTCAGAGAACAAGATATACAAGGCTCTTTCATTTTACATTCTATGGGGCATTTGGTGTATGAGGAATGCCACAATATTTTGGACCACACGGGGCCAGATGTCAGGGGTACGGAGAAGGGTCCTTTCAAATAGAATATTTCTCAATGCATAATTATTTTAAATGATGTTTGGAACATATTTCTCGATGGCTTCTTTGATGCGGTGTGCTTATCTGGGAGGTGTGGTGGTGGGATGGTTATTGTAAATAGCCCTAGGGAGTTTTTCAAGTTCTGTTGGTTTTGCGTAAGAGTATCCAATACTAGAGAAGAGATTTTGGCTCTATGGGGCATCCTCTTCTGTGTAAAATGATTGGACATTGTCTAGATTGATGTATATGGTGAATCCAAGGTGATTGTCGAATGGGAAAATCAAAGATTGTCTGTAGGTGCTCCTGAACTCTCTCCTTAGATTGATATGATTCAATCTTTGATCAGGTCCTTCTCTAGGATTTATATCTCTCATATCTATCAGGAACAAAACATTGAGGTGGATTCATTATATAAGGCAAGGTGTGTACAAGGCCCATGGAAGATTTATTACTATGTATTTTTTTGGGGAATTTTTCAAAGGTCAAGGGATATTGACATCTGAGGGGGGTCTTCTGCTATGAAGGTTTTTTCTCTACTTTACTATGTTTTGTGATAGTCTAAGGCTGAATAATTTTTGGTTTTTGTGTTTTGGAAATCTGAATTGAGGAAGGCATCCATATCTTGATGTTTTTTTGCTGGAATACGCACAGTTCATAGCTCTTTTTTTTTTCATTTTTTTGTGCGTAATTAGTGGTGAGGAGATCCAAAGATGGTTTTATTTTTGAATTGGTCGGAGTCTCTGTATTGTATTTTCAGTGTCATATGTTACATATTGTTTGATTTTGTGAAGAACAAGGGACAAGGAGGTATGTAATTTTTTTTATTTATTAATGAAAAAAAAGTTCCTTTTTTGTCTTGAAAAAATGTATGACACGAGTATTGAAAGAATCCAAGTGTGATTACATGATTAATTCTCTCTCTCTCTCTCTCCCTATATATATATATATATATATATATATATATATATATATATATATATATATATATATATATATATATATATATGGTAATGAAGGTCATAATGGAATTATTAATAATAATTTTTTTTTCATATTTATTATTTTAAGGATATTTATATTTGTCATATTTAGAGATGATATTATCAAGATTTTAACTAAATTGATGTGTATATATATAATTAAATATTGTCAAATAAAAATATTACACACAATTATTCATAACTTTTATATGTCTATTTTTTTGTTTTTAATTGTAATGATAATTTGTATTCATATAAATTTTGTGTTTGGGGCACAACCTTACATGAAAATTGGGCAAAAATATAAATGGTAGAGTTTTACAAACAATTATTTTTAGTTGCTTCCCAAAATGCTCAAAAAACTTGTCTACAATGATGATGTATAATGATGAGATTTCTTATCGTTTCTTATCTCATTGCTTCATATTGCCAAGGTCCAATAACTATGGGTAGATATTATCACTCGTAAATAATTTCTTTTATGAGAGAAAAAAAGAGATTTTGATCTCTCGTGAAGTGAGAAAGGTGTTTGGTAATGCGGAAAATAAGAAAAAGGAGAAATATTCTCCTAATATTGTATGGTTCATTAACTACCCTTTGAAAAGAAGTTTTATAAAGCATGTTGACACCTAATCCTAGGGATTGGGTGAAATTGAAAAATAGTGTAAATAGAAAATAGGGAGAGGCAGGAGATGAAGAAACACTGGGAGATGAATCCCAAGAGTCTCACACTCCATGTGTATATTTGTGTGCATCCATTAATGAAAATCATTTCAGTTTTGTTGGAGTTACCTCTTGACCTGACATGGTATTAGAGTCAACTCCATTTTTGGCTTCCATACCCTTGTAACTCCCTCCTACATTCTGAAAAAATGTCTCTGCATTTTTTTTCATATTGTCACCTTTGTCATACTACAAAATCATGTGCATTATTGCTTCCAAAATTCCCTCTCCCTCACTCAATTGATTCTCTCATTTTGTCTCCTTCTTATTTCTATCTCGACTACTCTATACTCACTCACATTCTGGTCTCCCCGCTCCTAGACTCCACGCTCACCGCTCCTGCTCCTCTCCCATAAACTACGCAGCCTCTCCATATACGGTCGGCTTCTGCAGTGCCCCTACACCATATCTCAGTTTCATAGTGTTGGAGTCACCATATCGATTCCAAACGGAATCAAATCCCCAATATCCCACCACCATTGACTCCCACACTGTCCCGTTGGAGATAGTTCATACATATTCGCAGTGGAGTACGTATTCAAAATGCATTCACTCATATCTATTTTGGGGGTGGTTCTCACTGGAAAGGAGAACTATCTTGATTGGTCCCATAAAATCAAGCGCACCCTCATTTTCAATGAGTTGTGGAAAGGAATTTGTGAAGGAGACAGAGAAAATGCACCAGCAAAGCCTACATTAGACAAGGAGATCACCATTTGGGACAACAAGAACAACAATTCATATGCCTTAATTGCAACATCTATAAATATATCTGTGAGTTTCCATATTACACCATTCTTAAATGATTATGAAGCCTTGAAGAAGTTGAAAGGACTATATGACTCACACTCAGAACTTGAAGTTGTTCAATTGATGATTCAACTATTCAGTTTTGAATTGAAAAAGTATGGCCCTCTTGCTTTAGCATCAGAAGTAAGATCTATCATGCATAACATTAAAAGCACTGGTGTTTAAATATACATACCTCTCATAGCTTATGTCAAGGCATTATATCCCACTTACTCACATTATCTTGAGTCATTTCAACCAAGTGGAAACCTCAAGGAGATTACCTTTGACTCCCTTGAGAAGAAGTTTGCAGAGAGAGAAAATGCTTTTGGGAAGAAGACAACTCAATTTTCTGAAGAATTTGTGTGTCTTGCACATAGAGAGAAGAATCATGCTCAAGATTATTCTAGAGGAAGAGGAAGAATAAATTTCAAAGGCGGGGGGGGGGGGCGGCCGGTGGCAGGCAATTTCAAGGAGAAAAGTACGATCTTCATTACACATGATTCAATAGACATGGACATGATGCATCCACATGTAAGCTAACTTGGGAGAAAATTGAGCAAGAAAGAAATTAATCCAAAGGGAAAACCCATGACAAAGAGAAAGGTAAAGCACCTGAAAACGCTCATTATGTTATGGCACATTATAATATTGGAGTAACTGAAGACTTGTTTAATGCTTCACTTGCTTCTTTGGAAAATGATTGGTTGCTTGATTTAGGAGCAACATGCCATATGACTTTTAGAAAATATTTTTGTGAAGAATTTATTGAAAAAGTTTATGGAGCAGTATACTTTGTCGACAAATCAAAACTCAAGTTGTCATAGCTTGGCACAATCAGGCTTAAACTGCCAGGTCTTCCAGACTTTCTTCTACATGAGGTTCTATACCTCCCAGAGTTGAGGAGAAACTTGTCGTCTTTGGTCCACATTCGCCAGCAAGAAAACTCCATTCACTACAAGGAAAAGACCCTCTAGCGGATGTTTTTGAGGAATCCCTTATAAAAATATCCTAGATATCCATTTGTAATGGAGGTCACTAGAGGAGGTTTGGGGGTGGAGGTTTTCGCAATTTTTTTTTGCGGTGTGTTTCTCATCATAAAATGCACCGATGCGTTTTATGCAAAACACACCAGTCCGTACTATAAATTGGCACACCGTGTAGAAATTTTAATACCATTATGTATTGCCTGGATTCTCCTAATCTAAAAATTATATGTCACTTTTAAATACAGAATCACTTCTACAATAAATTCTTGCGGAAATTTGAAACACAATCACACATAACACAAATGTTTTTACCGGGAAAGAATAAAGCTAAAAACCCCACTATCATATATTATGTATATATCATGGATCATGAAACAATCTCATACAAAAATCTAATCCAAGATCTCTCTGTACAATATAAAATCGTCTCACACTGTCTTGCAGAAATTGGCAAATATATGCGCCAATTTACTGCTTCCTGACATCCTGTCTCCACTGCGCAATCCCTGATGGTCAAGAACCTCTAAATGAATCTATCCTTGACTGCCTTGACTGCACAATCCTCATTGGCTTCTCCAATGTGTGTGTGGTTGCATGAGTGCACCCACTAATGTCACAATTGATAGTCAAACTATCACTTTCACCTATCTCTCAACTGGGTCTCCACTGGATCTGACATGCATGTAGTTAATAGTAGTAAATCTTCATTTTCATGTGAGACCACTGCTTGTGAGTTAATTAAATAATTAATTCATTGATCTCTCACTAGTGTATGTTCAGTTATAACTAGCATAAATGAGTTTAACTCACTTAACCGAGTTAAACTACTTTACAACTCACATAACTACACATCCAACTCAGTTACAACTTCGAATCACTCAGTTACAACTAAGTCCACTTGCATGCCACACCAACCAACCTTAGAACTCGAAATTCCTTCAGCTAACTGGTTTGCCACTTCAGTTAACTGAAATCAAGTTCTTCAAGAGAATAGATTAATATTTATTGTCCAATTATTATTAAGAGATAATAATAATTGACATGCATTCTATATTTGAAAATGTGATCTATAAATAGACTTCGCATATGCATCTAAAAATATAACATCATTTATAAATAGAATTTTCTCACCATCTATAAATAGACTTATGCTATAAATATAATTTTCTCATCCATTCTAAAAATATAATTACACCTAAAAATAGCCTGTGTGGGCCCCACCTAGTGTAGGTGCTTAATTTTCACTAGTATCAAGGATGTTGTTTCTGGATGCCAATTTCACTGTTTCTTGTTGCAAACTTCAAAACTCCCTCTCAAAAAGAAAGGAATGTCTTTGCATTCGACATGCAACTCCATGCATGCACCCTGCAACCTTTGCATGCACCATGGAACTCCATGCATGCGCCCTGTAACTCTTATATGCAACACTTCTCTAGTGTTTCTCACACTTGCAACACTTCCAAAACTGAATAGCCTCCAAACAACTGAATCAGTATAATGCATCTGTAATCAAAGTCTTTTGACTTGTGCTGGTACCAACTGCACATGTCTTCAGGAACCATTGCGCTGTTGACCTTTGCATCCATGCACTCTGCACCTGCTGTCAACTTTGATTCACGCTCCAGTATCCGACACTGTCACTTTGATTTCATGTCCTCCTGACATTTGACTACATCAATCGAACTGATCTTGCTACTGCTGTATTGTGGGCTCCTCGTAGCCAAGTTCAATTCATGAGATCCACACCATCTCAATGAATCCTGCCCATAAATTTCTTCTTAGGATTATCCATGCGTGTCACCCCACCTCTCACCTGGTGGTATAACTGAATTCACTCCCTTTGCCCATCTAGCTCAAAATTTCTTTTCATGAGTGGTTTCTCCCACTCCATGATTCTCATCTAGTGGATGCTCCACATCCTGAGGTTCACTTTTACCTACATGAAAATCCCGCTCCCTCTCAAGCGTCAATTGCATGGCTTTCTTACACTTACCAACAATAGGAAGCTTAGTATAAATCCCATATACATCAAGTCTATAGAGATTCTTAACTTGAATCCCAATCTTCTTGGCTTGCCCTGTTGCTTTGTGTCGCAGGAAAACTTTTCCTTCACTAAAGACAACATCATAGCCTCTATCCTCTAACATTGTGACTGAGACTAAATTTTTCTTCAAACCTGGAACATGCATAACATATTTTAAATGAAATATTTTACCTGAATCCCTATAAAAGCTAATGGTACCAATGCCAGTCGTACTGTATCAGCCATCGTCGCCCAACTCAATATACATCTAGAGATCTTTCTCCTCCAAGTTACTGAAAAGTTTCTTATCTCCCGTCATGTGAAAGGAAGCACCATTATCCAAGTACCACCTCGACCCCATTGCACTTGACACCATGCATGTGATCAATGAGAAGTCAAGCTCAGATTGCAAGGCAAGGGCCTCACCATCTACAGCTACAACAACCATCTTGTTCTTCTTCTTTAGTGGACAATTTGTGGCAATATGTCCATACTCGTGATAGTGAAAACACTTCACTTTGGACATGTTGTACTCCTTTCCATCTTCACCGGCCTCATATTTAGAATGGAATTTCTTCCCCTTCCCCCTTCTTCACCTTGGCAGCCAAAGCACAATCCTCTTCATCATCATGCTTTGATGAAGAGCCATCTCTGGTGTTCTGCCTGAACTCCTCCTGCACTAGTTCACACCACAATCATTCCCAATACGATAGTTTTTCCCATCCGTTGACAGAGTCTTGATAATTGTGCCAACTCTTAAGAAGTCGCAAGAGAGCCAAGCTCACCAAATCATCATCAACAACACTTATTCCTACACTCCCAATCTCATCCCTACATTGGACAATATTTTTTAAGTATACCAGAATAGTGTCGTTCTTTTCCATCTTGATATTTCTAAGTTTATCCTTCAGCACCAATTTCCTATGGTCGTCGCTGCTTTGGAAAAGATCCGTCAAAGCCTTCCACATAGCATATGGAGTGGCTTTCCCATGAAGGCTTGAGACAATGTGGTCTTGTAGGCCTTCCAACAGAATCCTCCTCGCCCTTGCTACTTTCTTTTGCCATGCATCAAGTAATGCAACATCTGTCAAAGTAGGCTTAGTAACATCTCTATCGATGAATTCCTTCAAGCCATTATCTTCGAGCACCGACTCCATCCTGTCCTTCCAAGCAATGTAGCTCGAGCTTCCCTCAAGTGCATACTCTAGCTGCAAGCTGTTGAAATAAATTTCGATGTTTACTCAACTGTCGCACAAAGAAATTATTGCAGAAAATTCGAATTGTTTCCACCAACAAACTCAACTACTGCTTCAAAATTGCAATATTCTTTGCTCTTATACCATATAGAAATTTTAATACCATTATGTATTTCCTGGATTCTCCTGATCTAACAATTATATGCCACTGTTAAATACATAATTGCTTCTACAATAAATTATTGTGGAAATTTAAAACACAATCACCAATTGCAAACACATGAAGAAAGATCAATCACACATAACATAGATGTTTTTACCGGGAAAGAATAAAGCTAAAAACCCCACTATCATATATTATGTATATATCATGGATCATGAAACAGTCTCATACAAAAATCTAATCCAAGAGCTATCAGTACAATATACAATCATCTCACACTGTCTTGCAAAAATTGGCAATTATATGCTCCAATTTACTACCTCCTAACAATTTGCCTCCACTGTGCAATCCCTGATGGTCAAGAACCTCTGAATGAATCTATCCTTTCCTTCCTTGACTGCGCAATCCTTAATGGCATTTCTAATGTGTGTGTGTGTTAACACTGGAAAATCGTACAGTAGAAGATGACATTAATTAATGTCAAGGCAAAGGATTTACAGGGTAGGAAGACATTATGGAATCTAGAAAGTATTTAAAATCTCTAAGGTTTTGAGAAAATCAAATTTGAACTAGTCATAAAATGCTATTTGCATGCATTATCCTTCGAGAATAGCGCCTTCTACGTGCCTTTTTGCCCGATAATCACACATTCCTGAAAGTGGAAAAATGTCGCTATCTGAGACCACACAAAGAAAAGGACAAGTTACTCCTTACATGAAGCCGCCTAAGGATAGCCACCAGTGCCTCCTTAGACACTATGTGAGCACACAATGGAATATTTGGAGCAAATAAAGGAATCATACCCCTCTCTTGGGTCACCATCCACATTGTACCAAGGGAGGGAAGGAGGATTTGAAATCCCCTTGTTACACAGTAATTTGTCACCGTCCTTGCAATCCCCATCTCGCACATTGGAGGGTCGTTTCTGTGACCAATAAGTAGTGTCATGCCTTGCAAATACCATCATTGCATCCCTTTCCATGAGGACAACATTTCTTCTGTTGATCATTTCCTGAGCAGACCCCTAAAAACACCTATTTTTTCCTTGGCGCTGGTAGCCCGTTATGTACTCGCGCCAATGAGGAAAATTAACACTGAGCCCGTGCCAATTGGCGCTCTGTCCCAGCTAAGCACCTGCGCCAATATGATTTTGGAAATTTTTTTAAAAAAAGAGGCGAAGTTTCGATTACAACAACTTCGTGGATGAGTCATTAGGAGTGGTTTCGACTGAATAACCACGACCTTCCTCCTTTGGCCTCTTGTTTCCACCTTATGGGGAACCTCCCAAGGGATAAGGCCTCCCTTACACTATTGTAGGGATCCCAACCTCCTCCTCTCCTCTATAAATATAGCCTTCATCCATGGATGAATGGCTGAAGGGCTGAATGGATGAATGGCTGAATAGGCTGAAGGGCTGAATGGTTGAGTCTCCAAGTTCTCAATAGCCTAATGCTGCAAGAGCTTTGATCCATTCCCTTAAGGCCAAATCCAAGCAAGGAGATCGTTGTCGAGACATCTGAAGAGAAAGGTTTGTCCCATCCCCGACAGGCTTTTTCGAGACGTGTTCCGTTGGCGACCCTCCGAAGGAGAATTCAGTGTCAGAGCTATGGTTGTATTCTTCTTTTATTGATTAATGATAAGCGACAATTGGTTATGGTTCCACTCTTGTTGATTATTATGATGATGAGTTATGTCTTCTCTGACTGAAATATAGTTGCATATACTGGATTTTACGCTTGAATTTGTTGTGTTTCTTGCATGTGGAGGTGTCTGGTCACGGAGATCGTGAGGATCGTGATCTGCCAGAGCTAAGGAACGGGAGCGCTACTTTCCCTACAAGCGACAGCATTGGATTCCAGGTAAGCCTTCATCGCTAGTCGGTTTATTTGCAATTAGGAACCTGCACTATAGCGTGTGATGATTGTTGCCAGACCCGGTCTGGGCTAGTAGGGATCGCCTCTGTTCGCAGAGGGGATTTACCTCCACAACAAATTAGCAACTCCGCTGGGGATCATCTAGCTTGTTGTTGTTCTGCTTTGTAAGCTACAGACGGAGCCTGAAGTTAGCCAGATAGCCTTTGAAACGCTATTGCTTCGCATTAGCGAAAGTAGATGAATGCTGCTTCAGTCAATCTCCAGTTTATTTTATGAACTGAACACTTGGAGTATTGTCTTGTCTTTCGAATGATTCTTGACTTTTCTTGCTTGATCAGCTCTTTTGGCTAGCTCTTTTCGTGAGTTTGGCTTTTGGTTTGAGCTCCAACATCACTGGTTTGCTTCTTGGATTGCTTATTTTTATTTTTTCATAGCAAACTTGACTGGCGCGCTTAATAGCTTGAAAGTCGTGCCAATTAGCGCTAGTTTCCAGTTTACTACCCGCGCCAATCCTGTCATGGTGCTAGTTTCAGCCTGACAGTCGCGCCAATTCTGTAAGGTGCCAGGGTTTGCTCTGTTTTGAGCTTTCTGAGCTTGATCTGTGTGTTTGGTTTCATTTTTTCGACTGCTTGAGTGTTTTGGAGCCCTATTTGACTGACTGTGACCTTCTTTCTTTGGTTGTTTTCCCGTCTATATCGATTTTAAATTTTAGCCCTAGGGTATCTAGGTGCTATTGTGCGTCGAACCTCCCTTGGGAATTTGTGGTTTTTATCTACTCAGTCAACTTTGTGGTTGCTTCTCTGCATTATTTTGGTGGTTGTCTATCGTTTTATTGCGTTATTTGGGTGATTGGCTTCTTCTTCATTCGAATTTCGCTTTGTCTCACTTTGAGCCTAGATTACATGGTTCATTTGAGTCTTGGAGATTCTGCTTGAAGTGGTGAGTTTGGTATTGGTTGGGAGAAATTCTTTGTTTTTCATTTTCAAGCGTTGGCGCTTGTTGTCAGTTAGCAACCCACGCCAATTAGGCATTGGCGCTAGTTGTCAGTGAGCAAGTCGCGCCAGTTGGCGCTAGTTGTCAATGAAAAAGTTGGGCCAATTTCAGGGTGTGTGAAAATTGAGATTTTTTCCCTAAATCCTTCACCAGTGTGTCTTTCCCTTCCGGTCTTTCCTCTATATGAGCATAGATTACATTGCTCATTGTTTTAAATGTCTTCTTTCCATGATTACTTGATGTAAAAGGGAATGAATGCCTTGTTTTGATCTCTTGCTTTGGAAGTCCTCTTTGTGTTTGACCTCATATGTTTTGTCGCCTTTTGAGGGATTTCGTTACAAGTGTTTGAAACAACGATTGCATTCTTAGTGTTTGTTTTCATCTCTTTTGCATTCATCCTTCATTAAGAATATTTGTGTTTATTTAGTTTTCATCTCAAAGTGTTCTTTTTGTTAAAATGCATTAGATCACATTGCATTGAAAAATATTTTTGAGATTTATCATTGAACTTAGATCACATTGTTTGATGATTGGAAGCTAAAAATCGCTTTGAGTGCATTCTCTTTCATTGAAAGCATGCATTAAGTAGATTCTCATTTCATCGAAAGATGCATTGAGTGCATTCTTATTATTTGAAAAGGAAAAAGGGAAATTGTGCATAGATTAAAATTGCATAGTTTTCGGAAAAGAGGATTTTGCATAGATTACATTGCATAATTCGCATCGTTGAATGTTTTAGAAATTACTTTTGGATAGTGAAAGTCATCTAGTTTGGAAAAGTTTTCGTTTGCAGTGTTGTTGTTTGTCGCATCATTGTTTGAAGCTCTTCCCTTAACTAGATAGCATTCATTGAATTGAAAAGTTTTCTTTTCTCATGTAGCTGCATACAGGAGATTGTCAGATGACATACTGTAGGGCCTTGAAACCAAAACATAATTGAAGATAAACATTAAAATTTATTCAATTTACACTAAGGCAGGATTGAAACATTAACGCAACATTTACTAGTCTAGGCTAGAGACGTGTTCCAGAGTCTTTAAACCTAGTAGCTGTCATTCACCTCTTGGCTTTAGACAGCACTAGTACGGACTTGTGCTCTCCGTACCGTCGAGTATATAAAGGGAGACCCCACTAGGTTTCTATCCTTTATCCATAGGAAGCCGAGTCTACCACCCTATACCCGTGATACACCAGACACAACATTCGGGGAGATTTCCTGCACGTACATTAAGTCCTTGGTTGATTTCTCCTCATTTTGGAACCAAGGTGTATATTGCAGTTCACAGTTATTTGGTACACCCTTTGCCTAGTATTCCTGAGTAGTCATTTCGATATTTTCTGACTCATTAAATTTGAAAAGGTCATCAAGCGCTTGTCCTTTCACGCTTGTTTCCAATCTGAAAGTGATAGAGTCATCTTTTTCCTGTTTCTCGACTCTTAAAATATGAAACGGTAGAGTTTTGTTTCAATGTTTTAAAAAATTAACTGCCCACGAAATATTCCTAGTTAAAGTTAGTTTCCTTAGGGTGTTGTTTTGGGTCGTTTCTAATGGCAACTTTTCCCGAGTACACCAACCAAGGAATCCCCTCCGAAGGGAATCCTGGTCCTTTTCCTCCTTTTGGAAATGTTGGTGCTCCTTACATGGCAACGTTGTCCCTTCCTGGGTTAACTGTTGGGTTGCTTGTTTGGTTGTTTTCAACCTCTGTGGTCTCGAATGTCTCGACTACTGTTCAATCAGTTCCTCTGCCTGAGCAACGTCATGTTGATTCTAAGGTGGACCTCTCCCCTTCTTCGCCTGTTTCTGTGTCCTCCTCTTCTACTTCGCCTGGTGAAAGTATGGATTTAAGTAACCAGGTGGCTAAGAAGAAGAAGAAGAAGACAAAGAAGAAGAAGTCTGATAAAAGAGAGGTTAAGGCTCCAGCTACTGCTTCTGGAACGTCTCCTCTTGATAAACCTCCCAAACCTCCGCAGAAAGTCAAGTTCCCTTGCATGTTGTGCACGAGAGATCATCTTCTTCAAGACTGCCCTTGCATTCCCAAGGTGCTTGAAGTATGGTCCAACGGTCGCCCACCGTTGCCTTTGGCTTTTGGGAGTTAGGTTGGGGGCACATCTTCAGCTCCTACTAGTAAGGCTCCTAAGAAGCAGGGTAAGCTCACCAATCCTTGTAAGTTGTGAGAAGGGCACCATGCCATTCACCTTTGTCTGTATATGGATGAAGCCAAGCGAGTTTTGGACAATTTAACTGGTTCTACACCATGCCTTCCATCTGGTTATAATCGGCTTTCTTTGAGTCCTCCACCTGCTGATCCTACGATTGGTCAAGAGTCATCCTTGGCCGATCCCACTCCCCTGGAAATTGAAATTCAGGAATCCATTCCTGACCAACCATTGGTCATGGGATCGGTTGAGCTGGCCCCGTCTACGGTGCACCAGGTCTTTTCTGTGGAGAGTGGATCTCATCCCCCTCAAGTTTTTCTTGTTTCTTCAGATTCCTCGGATTTGGAGAAATATTCTCCTATCCCCTACATAGGAGAATATTGCAGGGCATGCGTTCAGTGCTGACCTGCGTGCAGAAAGCGCACCTGTCTCAGCCTTTTGCACGCAATTCACAGAATGAGAAATTTATCCCAAGATTCTGTCTTTTTCTGCTTGTAAGGTGCCTAGCAGCCCCTAATGCATCTGCCAGCACTTTTTGTGGTACCCAATAGTTTGTTAGAACTCACTTTTAGCTGCTTTCTGTAGGCTTAGAGTCAATTTTGCTTCAAGTTGATTTTTGCAAAATCTTCACATAGTTTAAGTAGGGGGAAAATTAACTTGCGTTCCGAACAATTTATGTTTTGCAAATTTTGGTATTCACACCTAGATAACTAGTCCAAGTAAGTGGCCCAAGACCACGCATGCATCGCTAGTTTTCTTTTTTCTAGTGTAGAAATTTTTTAGTTTAGTTCAATTTTTGCATTAGGAATTGTGGGACTAGGATTGAATTGTTTATAGAAGAGAAAGTAAACTCTGCTACCTTTTCACCCTTTGGTGATCCTAGGTAAGCATATGAACACTCCATGTTCACAATTCACCATCTCCCTATAGTTAGTCACATAGATTAACTAGGAAAATTTGAAAGCGGCCCCTTATCCGCACATGTTTAATTTCCATTTGAGCCAGGAACAATATAACATAGTTGAAATAGGGGATTTTGTAAAGGATCAACGATATCCACATGTTCAAACTATGTGCTTTTCCACTTTATTCTCACACACACTCACCCGCTAAGTGAAGAAAGACACTTAAAACTAACTTAACCAAACTCACTAAATTCTCCCCACATGGGCCACAAGAGAATTTATAGCTTAAGTTAGGACCAAGGGGGTAGGCATCCAATAAGATGCCTTGATCATACTTCATATTGAAACATAGAAGCTGTGTATTTAGGGAGCTTCAAATCCACCTATCAGCCCATGACAAAGAAAACCTAAGCATGGCAAAGACCCGTTTCAGAGGGGGTTAGGATTAGGCATAGTGCATGCGGTATTAGTTGGGGCTACGTGACCCGGTTGATACTCGGTACTGTTAGCTAACTACCAAGAAGCCCAAGAATCGAATGCTCACGTGGGACGGTGGTTCTTAGTGGCCAAAAACTAGGGCAAACTTTACCCTATAGGTGACGTTGCAGGCAAGCGCTAGACCCTCTACCCTTACCTTGGTGGATTCTCTTCGACTGAATGGGGGCATCGCTAGCTCTTACGAGACGTTGTGCCAGCACTCGCAAGAAATATTCTCAAGCCCAATTAATTTTGAGTGTGTGAGGACGCATAGGTCTTCTAGGATTTTGAGTATCATTCACAAATGAACAAAAACCACTTTTTTTATTGCTTGATCAAATAGATTAATTTAAAGGGAAATTTATTTTGTTTTTCGCTTTGTTTTATGTATGTGACAAGGAGTTTGATTTAATCGTAGACTCTATCCTCTCAAATTTCTGGGCGACACCTGATAGGTCCCAATGGAACCTTTTCAATCCAGGCGTCTTTTGAACCTCCCCCCACTACTAGGAGGGGTTCCAGGTCTTTCACCGTTCAGGCGTCAAAGACGGAACACTGCCACCATCATCAGTTCGTCCTTTATTGGGGTAATCGTAGTTGGGAACCCTAGTTGGTATCCCAACGCGACACCACATACCACTCCTCCCACAACCCCTAAGGGGTAGAGGAGTGTGTCCCATTCGGAAAGCCAATTGAATACACAACAGGGTATGTCGCAGACTAACCCTCGTTCTGACCAGAACTTTGTGTCTTCACACATTACAATGGCGTCAACCTCACAGTCACATTTCTTAGCTTTGTTGAATCTACCCGATTTAACCAAACTAACAAATTACCCCATCGCACATGATCCTACATGGCCTCCCATGCCCATGAAGCTCCCTTCAGATATACCAAAATTCAAAGGCAAGAAAGCGGAAGACCAAAGTAATCATGTCACGACCTTTCACCTATGGTGCTCATCGAATAGTATCATTGATGACACTATTCAATTGAGATTGTTTCAAAGCACTCTCACTAGAGTGGTCGTGAAATGGTATGTGGAGAAACCTTCAGCTTCACATGGAACCTTTAGCACCCTTGCTACTGTGTTCCTCACATATTTTTAGTTACCCATTCACCATGATTCCATAATGGAATTACTGAATCATTTTAGACAAACCCTCGCCGTCTATATCTTGGACCATCTCCATGAATGGAGGCGACATCATAGTTTATGTAAAGCTAAACTTGAAGACCGAGTTCTCTTAGATTTGTTCTTGAAAAATCTGATGGCGGAGATTTCAAAGGATGTGGCATAGCATAACTCCACATCCGAAGAGGACTCAATCAGCAAAGCCTAGAAGCTTGAGCTGATTTATACACATTCAGGATACATTTATAACATCCTGCCTAATGCCCTGCACCTGCAAACTTATCAAGAAGTGCCAGGCATGTCGAACTCTGCAGACGGGCTAATTGGGTCAATGACCTAAGGTTACCTAGGCAACAATAGTGAAAACCCCAGTTACACATATATTTCTACCTAGAACATGTCTCAACCCGGATTTCAAAGTCATCATATGCCTCAGAAAAATTTGACTAATAGGGTGCAAGCATATCACCAGGGAGGACCTTATCCTTCCACTTAGGGGAATCAATATGTTGAAAGAAAAAATGATGGAAGAACTCCCCTCCAACAGTCAGGTGCAAACCCAAGACTGAGTTATGCTCAGTCCCCAACACACGACCCACCTCTACAAAACAACGCATAGGTGAACTTTGTGCAGCCGTCCCAAAACTAACCACACCAATATAACCAAGAGAACTACTATCTTAACGTCGTAAAGAAAAAATCCAAAGAAAAGCCAAAAGGGAACCCTGGACAGGGGGGCAGCAACCAACAACACCCACCATGATCCCAGGCTGGAGGTAACTCCAACCGGAATCAAAACTAGGAGCCAAGCAATGCCCAACGACAAAACAAAAGGCCACCTCTTCGAACAAACCATTCCTGTTCGATATGTGGAGAGTACAGGCACTATAATCACCACTGTCCTAATCTCCCTAAGCTAAAAAAGCTACAGAGTAATCAAGGACAAGGAGGATCTTCCTAGCAACCCACCGTGATGCAATAACCGTTCCCCAACCAAGGGACGGTAAGCACTCACCAGCAAAATACAAACGATTCTAGGAAAAATAGTCATGAAATCTACATGACTGGGGTAGAGATGTTTTTCCAAACACAGAATCGCAACTATGACACCCCACCAGACACCAATACGTCAGGGGCAAGTACCAGTGTGCCAACTACACCTTTGACCATTTCAAAGATGCCTATAGAACCATTGCCAAAGATGGCAAAGGGACCTAATAGGCGAGTAGGAAACAACTCCAAAGCGGCCCATAATTATAGCATCATGGATGATTTAGCACAATCTCCCACTGTCATATCAGCATTGGAAGTCTTACAATCGTGCCCAAAACAATGGAAAACCCTAATTTTTGTGTTAGGCGCTATCGACCCTACCGATACGTGCTTGATGGCTTTTGACTTAGATAAAGCCAACCCCTGGATTTCTTCCATGGTCGCTTTCCAGATACCAGTGTCAGTACAGAATATCACTATCCACCGGTGTGTCATAGACGAGGGTGCATCCACATGCATCATGTCAAAAAATGTCTGGCAGAAGTTAGGTTCTCCTAAACTAAAACCCTCGATCATCACGCTTCAAGCATACAATGGTAATCCCTCGACCCTCGTCGACCTCTACCAAAATGTCTCAGTCTGTTTATCCAGAAAGAAGATTCACACAGACATTGAAGTCTTGGATGCTCACTTGGATTACAATATACTCCTTGGGCAGAGTTATATGTATGCCATGTCCGCCATAGCCTCCTTCGTCTTCCGCATTATGATGTCCCCCCACGAGGACCGCATCATTACTGTAGACCAGTTGACACACAACGAGAATCGTGCACTAACCAACATGGATGTACGTCTACCCTATGTAGATACGACCTCATATGGTCTTTCACAGTACCAAGAATATAGCCCTAGCCAATTCAAACCGTTGTTCGTTCTAGGTTCATTCCTAGGAGATCCTCCTATTATCTCCGAGGCATCACCCGATGTCATAGGAGCTCCGGTATGCATGATGTCGAAATCAAGCGCCGAGGCTAGTCAGGACACAAACTCAAGCAGTAATGACACCAAGGCATCATCCATGACAGCCTCTCCAGCCTACGCCGCCTCCCAAACCCCTTTCCTCTATCCCCCAGCTAGCTTCATCTCCCAGTAGGTTTTGCAACACTGGTATTACCCAAAATATCGTTGGCATTCCCACTTTGGTATCTCGTTCCTCCTTCCGGAACGACCACCCACATTACTACCACAGGGTTGAAGCCCCTCAGTCCCAAGGAGCCCTTACCCATCCAAAAAACATTCAAGATCACCCCTGCAAAGAAAATTCCTATTGCAAACCTAGTGATCACCACTAGGAAAATTGAGAAGAGAGGAAAGAAGATGGCAACCCCCACCATTCAACGGGAATCACCAATCTGTGCCATATGTGACATAATAGGCCATCTTACCCATCTATGTCTGGTGCTGGATGAACTAAAACCACTCCTTGGCTCTAAAACAAACATCTCGACACTGCGTTCTCATAAAAAGGAACCTACCACCAAAGGTAAAGGCAAAGCACTGTGTACCAATCACACATGCGCTCTCTACAACAATTATGGGCACTATACCCACCATTTTCCAGAGATACCATTGTAGAAATTTGAATAGCTGATATACTATTCACCGAGATTCTCCTGATCACACACTATTTTAGCTTCATGCATAATACAGAATCTCTTCTACCATTGATCATCACATGCGTAAATAAAATCAATTGCATGCATACATTAAAACCACAAAAAATCACACATATGAACACAATATTTAATGGGAAAGATTAAAGCTGAAAACCCCAACTATCTATATATTATATTTCATGGAGATCATGTAACAATCGTAGTAAAAAAGCTCCTCACAAGCTCTCATGCACACCCTCAATTGCTACACACTATCAAGCTAGATCTAGCAAAACACATGCTCCAATATTTTTCCACTTGATAGCTAGCCTCTATTGCATTTTCAATGCTATGGGATGGCTTCATTAAATAGATAAACCACCTGGCTTGTACTGCGCAATCCTCATGGGCTTCTCCACCTATCTGTGTGTTGCAAATAGCAACAGTATAGTCAAAACTGATATTTAACCTGCTCTTTCACCTATTTCTGCACTGGTCTCCACTGAAACTATCCATGCACTGAAGTTAACTGATGCATTCTTTAGTTGATTAATGAGTTTATAATTAGTTAATTAATTAATAATTAATTCACACCACTCTCACTAATTGTATCAATTAGTTAAACTGAATACAAGTAGCTCAACTATGTTTAGATTAGTTAAATTGAATACAACTCCACTAACTTCCTCAATCAACTCCACCAAACTCTGTCACATGAGTTCTAATTGAAGTATCCATGCAATAACTTCACTTAACCCTCAAGAATAGCGTAATTCCTTCTGTCAGCTGCTGTGCCACATCTGTGCACTTAACTGAAGTGCTCCAAGAGAATAAGATAATGTTTAGAGTCTAAATATTATTAAGAGCTAATAATATTCGACATATCTATTTTTAGACTGGCAATCTAAAAATAGATTCTGCCCAGTATGTCTAAAAATAGAAGTCCATCTATTTTTTTCGACTTGACCAACCATCCACAAATAGCATCCTGCAACTCATAGAACATGATCCATATGTCTAAAAATAGACATAGTCTAAAAACAGACTTTGTGCCAAAAATAGCCTGCGGGCCCACTTAGTGAAGGCGACTTCTTTCCACTAAGCTCATCATCTTGTTGCAATCTCAACACTCCCTCTCAATAAGATAAGGATTATCTGCAACCCCTATCCTACCCCTGTGGTATTCGAATTTGCTCTTGGTGAGTGCCTTCATCAAGATATCAGCATCCTAATCCTCCGTGGGAATGTATGAAAGTAACATGACCTTCCGCTGCACACAATCTCTGATATGATGATACCAGATGTCAATTTGTTTAGATCTATAATGAAATACTGGATTAACTGAGAGTTTGATGCAACTCTGATTATCACAATAAATCACAGTAGGCTCTAAGTGTGAACCGAACAACCCGACCAGGATCTTCCTCATCCATATAGCCTAGCATGCAGCCAAACTCACTACCATATACTCGGCCTCTACTGAAATGAGTACCATGGATCTTTGCTTCCTGTTGTACCAAGAAACTGCTGTCGACCTAATACTGAAAATCCCTCCAGATGTGCTCTTTCTGTCTGTTGGGCTCCTTGCCCAATCTGCATCCGTGAAGCCACATAGCCTCACCTCATCCGACTGTCTGTACCATAATCCATATCCCAATGTGCCTCTGAGATATCTTAATACATGCTTCCCTGCCTTCCAAAAGAGCTTGGTTGGCTTAACCATAGCTTGTGAAATTTGGTTAACAACATAGCATATGTCGGGTCGTGTATTGACCAGATACATAAGCGACCCCACCAACTATCGATAAACAATGGCATCCACTACCTTTGCTGAAGTAGCATCCTCCTTCCTCCAACCACTAGGAAGAGGAGTATCAACAGGCTTGCAGCCATGCATGTTGAACTTCTCCAGTATCTCCCGGGCATACTTACCCTGAGAAACAAATAGTCCACCATTGCGCTACCAAATTTCCAATCCCAGGAAATAATGAAGGAGGCCCAAGTCCTTCATCTTAAACTCCTTTGCAAGATCAGCCTTGCATGAGTGTATCAACAGTTCATCACCTGTCAAAATCAAATCATCTACATAAAGTACAATGATCAGCAACTTACCCTCCACCATAATCTGGTATAGGTTAGGATCCGCCTCACTCTTGGAGAATCCAAGTTCGGTGAAATAACTGTCTATCCGTGTGTACCAAGCACGAGGTGCTTGTTTCAACCCATACAACGCTCTCTTGAGCCTGCACACATGCGACTCGCTGCTGAAGATCTCGAAACCTTCGGGTTGCTCTATGTACACCTCCTCCTCAATGACTCCATTGAGGAACGCAGTCTTCACATCCATCTGATGAATGTGCCACCCCATCTGCGCTGAGAGAGCAAGAATCGTCCATATGGAAGAATACCTTGCGATAGGTGCAAATGTCTCCTCATAATCGATCCCCTCAATCTGTGAAAAGCCTTGGGCAACAAATCTTGCCTTGTACTTCTCCACAGTCCCGTCAGCTGCCTGCTTCACTTTGTAGATCCATCTCGAACCCACCACTAATTTCCCCTCCGGTCTCGGGATAATCTCCCATGCACTGTTTCTGACAATCGAATCATACTCTTCCACCATGGCATCTACCCATGCAGGGTCCTCCACAGCTTCCTCGAAAGAGGATGGCTCTGTCACAATACACTTTCTCATAAGAGCCATGTATCCAGTATACCGGTCAGGTGACTGTCTCTGTCTACACTGTGATGTAGGTGCTCCTACAACCTTCTCTGCATCTTGAGCCAGTCGCTCAGCTTCTGTAGTGCGCTTCCGCCCTCTGATGGTTGGCGCTGCTTGAGTGGTCTCTTCCACTCCATGAACCTCATATTGTGGCTGATCCACATCCTGAGACTCATCCTTAGGAACTAATAGCTCCTCATCTGCATGCAAGTGTGGCTCCCTCTCAAGCGAACACTTCATGGCTTTCTCCTCCTGAAATTTGATATCCCGCCGCACAACAGTCTTGCGACTGTCTGGAAAATACACACGATAGTTGTGGGGCGTATCAGTGTACCCCACAAATATCCCAACCTCTGCGGTCGGCTCCAGCTTCTTCCTGGCATCCTTCGTCACATGAATGTAAACAGGTTAACCAAAAATCCTCAAATGGGAAATATCGGGCCTCTTACTAGAAAACGCCTCCTCGGGTGTACTCATGCCAAGTATCCTGTGAGGACAACGGTTCTGCACATATACTGCAGTATTGCATGCCTCAGCCCACAAGTGTATGGGAAGGCCCTGATCATGCAACATCGCCCGTGCAGCACCCACGATCGTTCTGTTCTTCCGCTCAGCAACCCCGTTCTACTGTGGGTTATGAGGTGCTATGAGCTCTCTTCGAATTCCTTCTGCGCTACAAAAGTCCTTGAATTCGCCAGAGATGAATTCACCACCATTGTCGCTCCTAAGAGCCTTCACCTACTTCCCCGATTCTTTCTCAACCAGTGCCTTGAACTCACAGAACTTTGAGTATGTCTCTCTCTTCTTCTGCATGAAGAAGATCCAGCACTTACGAGAAAAATCATCAACAAATATCACATAATACCTGTGCTTTGCTGTCGAAGCTACTGAGAAAGGTCCACACACGTCCGTGTGAATTCTCTCAAGGATCGTCGTGGCATGACTATCCTTCTCGTGAAAGGTGGCTTTCACAAATATTCCCAAGGTACACCCCTTGCACTGATCTGACTACGCAAGAGTGCCTTTAGGAAGCCCAGTAGAAATCTGCTGCAGTATCTTCAAAGCTCCATGGTGAAGGTGGCCCAATCTCCGGTGCCACAACTCGCCATCATCCCGGCTCACCACTCCTTCTGCCTTGCTTGCCATTGCTGCGCAGCCATCTACCTGTAATTGATAAAGGTTCTTAACTCGAACCCCTATCCTCCGGGTCTCACCAGTTGCCTTACTGCGTAGGAAAGCCTTTCCCTCGCTAAAGACAACATCATACCCCTTGTCTTCTAACATTGCCACAGAGATAAGATTCTTCTTCAATCTTGGAACATGCATCACTTCCTTCAATACGAAGGGTTTACCAGACTCCCTCTCAAAGGAAATGGTACCGATACCGGTCGCACTGTATCTACCATCATCGCCCATCTCAATGTGCACTCCAAGATCTTTCTCATCCAGATCAGTAAACAAATCTCGATCTCCTGTCATGTGAAAAGACGCACCACTGTCAAGAAACCACACTGATCCCGTCATACTTGAGACCAAGCATGCGATCAGTGAAAAATCTAGCTCAAACTGTGAGGCTAAGGCCTCTCCAGCTGCAGTCCTAGCAGCCTGCTTATTTTTCTTCTTCTGTGGACAATTTGTGGCGTAATGTCCGTGTTGGTGACAGTGAAAGCACTTCACCTTGGACATGTCCTGCTTCTTGCCTTTCGCACCGGATTGAGAATATTTCTTGCTCTTCCCCTTCTTTTCTTTGGCAGCCAAAGCGCAATTCTCTTCATTAGAGTTCTTTGATGAAGATTCGTCCCTGGTACTTCGCCTTATCTCCTCTTGCACAAGATCCGACCAAAGTCGCTCCCATCCTGGCAATTTCTCCCGACCATTGACAGAGTCCTGATAGGAATGCCAACTCTTCGGAAGCCCAAAGAGAGCCAAGCTCACCAAGTCCTCATCATCTACAGTCACCCCCACACTTCCCAGCTCATCCCTGCATTGGATGAACTTCGTGAGGTACTTGGGCATACTGTCGCCTTTCTCCATCTTTATGTTTCTGAGTTTATCCTTGAGCGCCAACTTCCTCTGGTCGCTCTTGCTTTGGAATAAATCTGTCAAATATTTCCACATCAAGAATGGAGAAGCCTTACCATGAAGGCTGGACACTATGTGATCCTTCACACCTTCCAACAGAATCCTTCGACACTTTGTTGTCTTCTTTTGCCATGCGTCAAGTACGGCAGCATCACTAGAAGTAGGTTTTGGAATTTCTGCATCTATGAAATCCTTCAACCCATTGTCATCCAGCACCGCCTCCATCCTGTCCTTCCATGCAATATAATTCGAGCTGCCCTCAAGGGCATACTCCAATCGCAATTCGTTGAAAGACATCTCAACTTCGACACCAAGAAAAACACTGCTGCAAATTCGAATTCCACCAGCACAAAACTCAACCGCTTCAATGTTTTGCAATTTCTCCAATGATCAATATCGCTATGATACCATGTAGAAATTTGAATAACTGATATATTATTCACTGAGATTCTCCTGATCACACGCTATTTTAGCTTCATGCATAATACAAAATCTCTTCTACCATTGATCATTACATGCGGAAATAAAATCAATTGCATGCACACATTAAAACCACAAACAATCACACATATGAACACAGTATTTAATGGGAAAGCTTAAAGCTGAAAACCCCAAATATCTGTATATTATATGTCATGGAGATCATGTAAAAATCATAGTACAAAGCTCCTCACAAGCTCTCAACACCACCTCCAATTTCTACACACTATCAAGCTAGATCTAGCAAAACACATGCTCCAATCTTTTTCCAAATATAGAATCTCTTCTACCATTGATCATCACATGTGGAAATAAAATCAATTGCATGAATACATTAAAACCACAAACAATCACACATATGAACACAATATTTAATGGGAAAGCTTAAAGCTGAAAACCCCAACTATTTGTATATTATATGTCATGGAGATCATGTAACAATCATAGTACAAAATCTCCTCACAAGCTCTCATGCACACCCTCAATTGCTACACACTTTCAAGCTAGATCTAGCAAAACACATGCTCCAATCTTTTTCCACTTGATAGCCAGCCTCTATTGCATTTTCAATGCTATGGGATGGCTTCATTAAATAGATAAACCACCTGGCTTGTACTGCGCAATCCTCATGGGCTTCTCCACCTATCTGTGTGTTGCAAATAGCAACAGTATAGTCACAACTTATAGTTAACCTGCTCTTTCACCTATTTTTGCACTAGTCTCCACTGAAACTGTCATTGCACTGAATTTAACTGATGCATTATTTAGTTGATTAATGAGTTTATAATTAGTGAATTAATTAATAAATAATTCACACCACTCTCACTAATTGTATCAATTAGTTAAACTAGAATACAAATAGCTTAACTATGTTTAGATTAGTTAAACTGAATACAACTCCACTAACTTCCTCAATCAACTCCACCAAACTCTGTCACATGAGTTCTAACTGAAGTATCCATGCAATAGCTCCACTTAACCCTTAGGAATAGCGTAATTCCTTCTGTCAGCTCCTGTGCCACATCTATGCACTTAACTGAAGTGCTCCAAGAGAATAAGATAATGTTTAGAGTCCAAATATTACTAACAGCTAATAATATTCGACATATCTATTTTAGACTGGCAATCTAAAAATAGATTCCGCCCAATATGTCTAAAAATAGAAGTCCATATATTTTTTCCGACTTGACCAACCATCCAAAAATAGCATCCTACAACTCATAGAACATGATCCATATGTCTAAGCTCATCATCTTGTTGCAATCTCAACAACCATGACATAGGGACGCCTTACATTTGATCGAATGATCCTATCAAGAGGATACCTTCATCCAGTCTATCGGCAATGAACCTCGTACCATCCTATACTTACAGGAGGAACGAAGAGTTGTAGAAAGACCTCCAGTTATGCCCATTATATGTTTTACGCTATGCGATGAACATGGTCACTTCCTCAAAGAGTGCGTGGCCTTGGAGCTCATCCACAAATGGTATCCAATCGAAAGGATTTATTATGTTGGACTGCGGGAAACACAATTCACATGTCTGTTATGCGCTGACAATCACCTTTTGGAGAATTGTCACTACATACCTCGATTCCGGCTAGCCCTCGCTAGCCTTCGCTTAGCCATAGTCCACCTTTCCCAAGAAGATGACATGGATACCGAGTCCACAGGCAGCTCCATGACCCAAGGAGATGAGATGAGCGCATCCATCATGTTCTTGACGGCTGAAGAATGGCCCACCAGGAAACCCCTAGTTACCCCCAATCGCTCTTCACAGGGATGACCACCATGTACGTTATGAAAAACAACAAATTATGCAGTTTTCCACTTCCCTGATTTAGCAGATTTTCGGTGCTAGTTCCCCATCAGACCTCAAACTGAACTTGAAAAAACCTTCATATCAAGGATATTTTTCCTTATATATCAGGGCAATCATTATGAGCGACACTGTGCTTATGCCTAGCAAATTCATCCCACCATCGACATGATTAATGCCATAGAGAAGAGACAAGATGAACTCCGAGAATGGCATAAAAAGTACATCGTCGAATTAATGTCCCCACCCCTACAATGGTGTATCAAGAAAAATAAGACAACACACCAAAAAAGCGTAACCTTGGCCAAGCCGCGGATAAAATGTGGCCTATGTGATATGAATGATCACCAAATCAACCAATGTAGAGAACTGAAACCCCTTGCAAATAGTCTCCGCATAGTCTCTTCTCTCCCTCAAAAACTTCTCTCCAACCAAGAGAAGATCACATGCACTTATTGCCAAATTTGTTCACACTTTAACCATACATTTAAGTGTGTACACCTCCCTAAGCTAAGATCAACACGAGTTGCATTGAGTCTACATTCCACTAAAGAGGTAGACACACCTAAGCCAACAATACGGAAATGGAAGCAGAAGACAAAATATTCTACGCTAGACCCTTTTCGAGCATCCACGTCAGGAACGACGAGTAGCATAGAATATCACACTATCTACTCTGTTGGCTCAGTGATACCATGCACCATCTGCAGCCAAAATCACACACCAGAGTCATGCCCGCTAATCAAAACATTCAGGCACCTCTGCGGTAGACAAAATTTCCACCTATGGAAATCGACCATCCTAGCGGGAAACCCAACCTTGCGCTCACCAAAATCCCGTTATAGAGATTCTTCCACCACCAAACATCGATGACACAATCCACCACATACGATTGATATCCTTGCATAAGCGATAGGATTATTGCCCTCCCCCCATCCCAAGATTTCCACCCTATTTCGGTCACAAAAGGTCAAGGTACCTTGCGCTTTTGCATAGATTTCCGCAAGATCCCAAATTTTCTTACCACCATCGAAATCCTCAAAGACACATAGTCTCTAGAGCAGCGCCTAGTACAACTAGAGCTTGTCGACGAAAATCGATGACAATCACTGCAACACAACGATGCCCACAAGAAAAGGGTAAAAGCCTCATTTGATCGCCACATCATCCCTTGCTCATTCACCAAGGTAGAATTATTCCTCCGCTATGATGTCGCTAAAGAGGACTTAGGACCAGGAAAGTTCAAAACCTTGTGGAAAGGACCCTACATCATTAAACACTGCCTCCAACAGGGGGCATACATCTTGACAGAACTGGACGGGACTTGCCTCACTAACCTCGTCAAGGGCCTTTGCCTCAAGAAATTCTACCCATAAGGGCCTCGACGACCCTCCCCCTAGAGTGAGAGTACACAAAAGCCCAACCACTCAAAAATTTTGACCTAAATACTTATTTAAAAGTGCTCAAAGTATCACCATGGATCACCAAAACGAACCCTATTTTGGATTTGCTGATGGAGCATCAAGATGGTCTCAAAATTTAGTCGCAGCTGCCTGGGTCATTTACCACCCTGACCGATCACCACTGTATTCAAACAATGTGTGTATCGGTTCAGCAACAAACAATCAGGTAGAATATGACACCGTCATCGAACTTATGTGCTACGCCCTCCATCAGGGCATTCGCCATATGCATATCTTCCTCGATTCCTAGTTAGTAGTATCACAACTAAACCAAACATTTGAGACTAGAGATACACATCTACTTACAAAATATTTGCGTGCCAAAAGATTAAGCAAACAATTTGACTATATCACATGTACCAAGGAGTCAAAACCAAACAGTTGATCGCATAGCTAAAAAAATCCTAAATTGGAGTGCATCTCGAATAAACCATCATACATAAAACCAAAAATATAGATATCCATTAGAATAATAAAATACATAAACTGAAACAGGTGATACATCATGTAGAGCCGCAAAAAATATCTCTCATATATATATATATATATATATCAAAATATGTATATCTGAGTACAAAAAATAGTGTCGTTGGCCCAATTGCCAGCCCAAAGATACAAAAGTCATCAAAAATAAGGGAAGCATCCTCATAACAGGTGCTTTCCCTATGTGCAAAACTACTCTAGGGGGGTGCCCCCTCAAGAGGGGCACCTGGACCCACCACTGCTCCTGGTACCACCACCGGAGCTGCCATCGTAACTGCGATTGCCACCTAACATAGAGTGGGTCAATAATCCCTCTCGTGGGCCATCACTGTCTCTAACCAGACCTCCTTGAAGTCATACATGAAACCTCGAGTAGGCATCCCCTGGGTCAAGTGGTCCAATCGACCTTGGAAGCCCTCAAGAGCAGTCACATGAGCTATCAGTTCTACAATGTGCGCCTCTGCCACATTAACACGAGCTCGCTCGGCCACAACCTCTCCAACATCCGAGTTGCTGCTCTCCCCAGAAGGGCCATCACCACCACCTGGTCCACCTACATCACCTCCTCCCTGACCACCCCTGAGGTCGTCATGGAGGATTGTGGCCCACCAGTTGAGCCATGGGGCGACCTACCTCGCCAACATCTGCATGAATTAACCAAAATAATGTCAGTGTCACTAGCGAAACACATAAGTACATACATACTCAAACAAATGTGGAAAAAATATAACACATACCCGCAGGTCTCCAAACATAACCAAAAGGGAGACCCATGTCTGGGTCACCCTGGAAGTCCATTCCCACATACAGGTATGGCAAGAACATCTGTGGGTTGGCCTCAAACCAGGGCTCTATCGTGGCATTCCAATAACGCCCCACCATACCACCACTGCCTCGTGACATCACTGGATCCCACCTCCTCATACGTGGCTCCTGTGGTCCCCCAATAGGCACCGCCACCACCGGCCTCAGCAACACCACCCGCTCGTACATGATGCTGCACAAGATGCTGGCGTACACAAATGAATTAGATCCATGTTGGACCTTATTCAACTAAGACACCATCCCGTCAAAACAAAAGCAGTCGAAAAAATACCCGGACCTCAACCGGCGCAAAACTCCAACCTGCGGGTCAAACGCCTGATGTAGAGCAACCGACCCCACCAGTTGTATGACCACTGCTAGAGCACGTTGCTCTGCCACATATAAAACTGACGTAATGTTGATGCAACCCTCCGTAAGAGGCGCCCCACCACAGTGACATCTACTAAACCTCTCAAGGTCCACTCACCTAGAAGGGAGTGGATATTTCAGAGCCTCCCCCTGAGGCAGTAACCCGATCAAAAAATATATATCCGTCTCAGGACGGATGATCAGGTTCATCCCTCACAACACGAACATGTTGCACCTCATATGCCAATGCTGGATAATGTGTCGTAGTAATCGGTCCTAAGATCGAAGAAACTCATTATCAACAAACTTCAGAAGGCCCCATAATGACAACTGAAAATGTGCCCCAGCATCAGCAGCTAAAGCGGTTCAGATCTCGGGCCAGTCCCGCTCCCTCCACAATAACTTGTCACCAAAATAGACACCCATCAGTACAGAGGAAAAACACAAAAAGGGGAAAAAACCATAGAATTTTTTCACCTCGTCCTTTGCGTGCCTATCCCTTAGATAGGTGCACTTATCGCGTGCTTGTATTTTGCACAGGCACACCTAAGGCGTGCTAAAATTGGGGAATAAAGCACCCTCACATGCCTGTCCCTCAAAATTGCGCACAAGGAAGGCACGCTTTTTCCCAGATCGCCCGCACAATCTAGTGCAAAAGTCACCCAGAATCTGTACAAACCCAGTCTGTATGGACCTCAGCACCATCAAACTGTAAAAATTAAAATATAGGACGTCATGCAAGTTACCTCGGCCTAGTATCGTTAGTCCATGGTACACGGGCTGACCACAATGGAAAGAAAAGCTACACAAACACGTCTGACCTCTCAAAACTCAACAAGTACAAATGAATTAAATAAGGGTCATATTCACCTATTTATTTCCCTTTTGAAAAAATTTAGAGGGCCATCACGAGGGATCAGAAGGTCCATTCTGCGAACGGTAATTTGCACCATCATCAGTACTCCATGATGAATGGAAGCGATGCCACACATTCGCTTTCCAGAAAAAATAAATTTTCAGCGTCGGCAGGTATGCCCTCTCTCATCTTCCTTTTTAAAGCTCATGCCTCTCAATAATATTTGATGAAAAGAAGATGCTTTCACTTGAGGTAGTTGTTTTTGCAGGAAAAACTCGCAAACCATTCACAACACCATCTACTGAAAGTTCCAGAGCAGGTATCATTCTACCCCCAACAGGATAGAGTCCCAAAAAACTTAGCATATCCTGACATCATTTCTCCATCAAAAATAAAATATAGGGTATTCATATCTGACCATGTTTATCATCACCTCATCTTGCACATAATAAACATCCTTGTTGGTCAGTAGAGCCTCCCCTCCATGGTGCTCGCCACCCACAGTAGACCATATATCACAACAACAGTGATGCCATGGCCATACCACTTTAGCTTGGGAAGCACCTCGTGCCCATCCATTCATCATTCATAAGGTCAAGTTTACCATGAAAACTGAAACCCCCTTCTCGGATGACCAGGTTATACAATCAGACCAAGCACGCATCGTCGTGCCTCGCATTTGGCCCACCATACCTCCACCAGCATAATCCCATTTGTGATATTTTTCATCCGCTTCATCAGCCCCACACATGAGACCAACCAATGGGACCCCCACCCCCAGTAAAACACCTTCCTCACACCATCAGTGAGCGAACACTTTCATGTTTTGGGGTACCCATCTCTATGTTTTGTACAAACCAAACCCTATCATTTTATTCTTTTAGTAAGTGTACAAAGACCACAAATGATTCACTTCGCCCCCTCACCCTCGCATTTCATCTTTTCTCCCATGGAAGCAGTCCCCGAACATCCTTGGTCGGAGTATTTCACCCCCACGCATGCACCATCATGACATTCATACTCGGTTTGCACCCGCCTTGGAAGTCCTATCGACCCCAGGGATTTTCACCTTCAGAAATAACTATGACTGTAACCAAGCTGCTTAAGTATACTTCAAACTCGGGCCACTGAATTCCCATCATTAGTTTTTAGTTGCCACTCACCAACATGCCTATGTTAAACCCATCACATCCATGTCCCAGGCCCCTCAATTTAGTGACCCAGCGTCTGGTTCAGGCTTCCTTTTTATCGACTTCAACACCTTCATTCCAAAAAGGAAGTGGTACCTTGGATCACCCCTCGCCAAAGGGGCATCCTCAGGTGGCACTGTGGGAGACATGATTTTCCATAGATGTCATCGATCCTCCTGATATTCGACTATGACAAAGCTTTCATGTTAAGATGGTATTGTACCTTACAACCATTTCCCTTTGATCAGATCCGTCGTAGACTCGTGCCTCCATAAGTGTCTCTGTCAACAATGCTTACACGGGAAGGTCCCAGCTAGCACCTATGTGTACATTGCACAACTATATGCCATACCAAGTTTACGCATATGGGTACCACATTCCACCTATCATCAAAGAAAAAATGCCCCGGAGGGCGTCAGCAGTCGTCATCAACAACCACTAGCATCACTACCATAGTAGTGACACAGACAGAACATGTATCTGTCAATTTTGTTTAACTAGCCATGGCATCACGAGCATGGGACATGCCCGCCTCATTGAAATTTTGTATATGTATTGTAAATTGTATTTTCTTACAGGGATCCCTTAAACGTGGTCATTCTTGGAACCAGTGCAGGGTGTTTTCAACTCCAAAGCTTCACGTAGGTCTCCCTCTCTCTCTACACACGATACAGAAAAGAAACTATAATGTATTTCGACTATTCAGTCCTTCCTAGACCTCACACATTAGGGGGAAAATGTTAACACTAGAAAATCGTACAACAGAAGATGACATTAATTAATGTCAAGCCAAAGGATTTACAGGGCAGGAAGACATTATGGAATCTAGAAATTATTTAAAATCTCTAAGGTTTTGAGAAAATCAAATTTTAACTAGTCATAAATGCTATTTGCGCACATTATACTTCGAGAAGAGCACCTTCTACACACCTTTTTTCCCGATAAGCGCACATTCCTTAAAGTGGAAAAATGTCGCTATCCGAGACCACACAAAGCAAAGGACAAGTTACTCCCTACATGAATCCTCCTAAGGACAGCCACTAGCGTCTCCTTAGACACTATGTGAGCACATAATGGAATATTCAGAGCACACAAAGGAATCATACCCCTCCCTTGGGTCACCATCCACATTGTACCAAGGGAGGGAAGGAGATGTTGGAGTCTTGTGTTTTGATAGATTAGCTAACCAAAAGACAAGGCAACATCAGAACCAATCTTTAGAGTTCCAGGATCTAGTCCTCCTATTCTCAGAGAGGGATCTCTCAAATTGTTTGCAAAGGTATGTCTTGTTTGCTTTTAAGTATTGATTTTAGACTAGTTATGAAGTACAAGTGTTGTTTGATTTGTTTCTTTGGTTTAATTGATACTGCAGAACATGAAAGGTCTAGGAAAGATAGGTAGAAAGAGGAAATATCTGATTCATTAGGAAATGGAGCCAAAATGAAGTTGGTAACAGGCTCACAACTGGATATGGGATATCAAAGGGCAAATCTAACTTAGCCACAAGATCCTTTAGTTTTGTGAATGAGGTGAACATTAATGATTTTCAAAAGAGAGGTTTAATTCTCAACAAAGGGAACTTGAAAACATAACTTGAACATGAAGATGCATTTGATAGACAAGGCTAACTGTGAATTCTACAAACCACACTTTAAGCAAATAATGACTTCAAGACAACTTTCAAAATTAAATGTAAGATTCGGGGAACTTCCTATTTCCTCAAAGATTTTATTTCAAAGGAATTAGAAAACATGAAAGATTCACTGATAATTGCAGTCATAGAAGAGGGAACTCCTAAACATCCATGATTATAACTATAAAGACCTTTGAAACAACTATTCTAGCAGGAACAAAGGGTATGATCAAAACATACCTCTTTGGAAAACTACAAATAATGGTACTTCAAAGGGAGACTTCAAAAACAGTTTTCAAGTGGTAGCAGACAAGCAGGGAAAACCATAAATCATGCTGAAATCAACTATTTGAACTATTAGATAAATAAAAAAGCATGAGGACTAAAGAGAAAGATTCAAGACTCTAAAATACCTCAGCAGAAGAAAACATAGAACAGTGAAGGATAAACAGGTCTAAGGTGCTTCTAGGAGTCATTTCTTAGCCTAAACTTTTTATCCTACTGTAGTAAGAAATCATGAAACATAATGAAAACAGAAGAAACAATAGATAGTTCAAAATACATCACCAATAGCCAAGCTCAGGGATCCAATGATAGAGCCTTCTCAAGAACAAGCATGTCACAACATCAAGCTTCCATGAATTCAATTTCTTCTTCAACTTCAACAGACTATGTATTTTTTCAGAGAGTTTTCAGTATTACAACTAGTGATCAACCAACGAACTTCTCATCTTCTTTAGAAGTATTTATAGAAGAAATGAGGAGGTGGAAGAGTTTTAGGATTGAAGTGTAATAAATTCTACACTAAATGCAACTCCTAGCCTTGAAAACCATGCAAGGCATAAGGCAGGAAAGCATCGAATTACAACTCTGTTTTATTTACTCTGTTTCTGCTTTTTAAGGCTTAATGGGTAAAAATATTGACTATAAGGCACTTTCTTATCTTTACAATAACTTTACTGACAATTTAATTTTTTATTTTTTTTGCAATAACTGTTCAGCTGTCTTTAGGCAAATATCTTCTGTTTAGGAAATAACTATGCCTTCTTTTGATTTATTGAGGCTGCAGGTGGCTTTTTGGTAACTGGAGCGGATTCAATTAGCCTCTGATGTGGAAGTGGAGGCCCTTCGGACTGATATTTCTCCTTGTTTTCCTTAAAACACCGTTAAGTTTCTTTGGAGATCTCGGGTGCGAGATTAAATCATGGTCGTTGGATGAAAACAACCAACGGTCCAAATTACATGATGGGGTCCAATTGAGAGGCGTTTGGATGGATGATGGTAAGATTAAGTCCAGACCGTCGATATAGATTAATCAACAGCCAAAATCAATCGGTAGAGCATTTGGGGGCAAAGGGGAAAGGTGAATGACTTGGTGGTGAATATTAAATTGTAGCTGTCGATTTGGATTGATCAACGACTATGATCTCTTGATGAAATCATTTGGAGAACGATGAAGGGAAAATACTGGGGTTGAGATCTGACAAGAGCCATTTGATCAAAAGGATGAACGGTTAGGATTGCTTGGTGAACTCTTTCGGGAGTAAATTAAAATGGAAAATGAATGGGGGACGGGTTAAAACATGACCGTCGGATCAAAATAATCGACGGTCAGGATTTAAAGATGAAAAGTCAATGCAGTGGAGAAGGTTGTTTGGCGGAAAACCAGAATGGTTTTCGCGCAGCTCTGAAGCAGTTTTTAGATTTTGGTCGAAAAAATGCGATATAGGTCAGCGTTTGACACGTGTCCCTCCCAATACTACCTATTTTGCGTAATTTTTTGGCGTTAACGTTCAGGCACAAAATTTGCACGAAATGCAACGTCCACCATCGGATCAGAGGCCCCAGATCCGATGGCACAAATCGCATGTGATAGAGGGCAAGATGCATGGGAAAAAGAGATGAGTGGGGTAAATGGCAGTTTAGATCCTGACCGTTGGATCTTGGAAATAGATGGTTGAGATCTGTCGATGGGGAGAAATGAGAAGAGTGGAGTTTGAAGGGTGGAATGAATGTGGACCGTCCGATCGGAGAAGATCAATGGCAGAGATTTGATCGCGAGATCGCAATCGATGGGAGGAAAAGGAAAAGTGACAATGTAATGTGTTGATGCGATTGAGCGCAAGCCGTTAGATCTAAGAGAGAGCAATGGTGGAGATTTAATCAACGGGTTATGGTAAGGGCCTTTGAGTGAAGCGTGATTAAATCTTAGCCGTCGGTTCTTGTGGATTCAACAGCTGAGATTTAATCGGGGGATCAGAATAGAAGGTGGAAAAAATACAAGGGGTTAAGGGAAATGCAATTGCCGATTTGCGATGGAGCAAGGGCCATTGATCTGGAAACTAGATTGATGGTTAGGATTTAATCATGAAGGAAAAGGTAGAAGATGGGTTTGGAAAAGGGGAGTGATATGGGCCATTGGATCTGGGTGGAGTAGGTCATATTAACGGCGGAGAAACGATCGCGGGATCACATCGGAGAACAAGAAAGAACCAAGAAAAAGGGTCTGATGAATATTTGCGATGTGATTTTAAACTTGTGACGCGATTTTAGTTTTGCGATGCGATTAAGCGCTTAGCGCTTTATCTCAGTTCGGGTCATATGCGGGAAAAGGGGCTAGGGCTAAAGCCGAAAGGGGCTTGAGCCTTATAAAAAATGAGGATTTTTTAGGATTTTTGAAGGTTTTTCAGAGGATTTTGGAGGTTCCGATAAGAGTGAAAAGGGGTTTTAAACCTTATAAATGGATTTTACAAGGCTTTAAAGGGGAACTCGAGGGAATGAGAGGTAAATGAAAGGGTTCATGGATGAAATGGAGAAGAAAAATGGATAAGGGTAAAGGAGGGAAAATGGAGATCTATGAGAAGTTTTTCTCTTCGTAAACAACAGGCATTTTAGGATTATGAGGAAAACAGAAGTGAAGATTAATTGTAAAGGGTAATAGTGATCACAAAAACTTCAAAATATGATAAGTTTTTCAAAGGGAACTATCTCTTGAAGTTTTGAGGACAAAGTCTAGCCACTTCTTGGTATAACAGAATTTATCAGTGGCTAACAGTGGCTCCACTTGGGGAAGACATCTGGTTTTTTAGGTGTCTAGAACCTCAGGTGCAAATCTCTGGCTTTTATTAAACCAGTGCCTTAATCCATTGGGCAGAAACCTTTCTTTTTTATGATCTCTGCAGCAATTTGAAACAATGGAATTATATCAAAACAACATGTCTACCTACCCATTCCTAATGATCCTAACATTTTTTCTTCTTTCAGAGTGCATTTAGACTAGAAAACTCTCTTCAATTACATTTTATTCTTTTGAAAAACAGGAAAATAATCTAAGTCTAACCCTATTCCTCCATGAATCCAGATTAAGCAGTTGAATTCATAAATTCTCTACCTAACTACTGTCTGTTAGGATTAGACTGTCTGACAAACTTTTATTCTCTAAATTCAAAAATAGAAATTTAAAAGAAGACAAGCTAGGATTGAACAATCTAACTTGTTGCTGATCTATGGAATAAAAACAAGCTGCACATAGACTAAAATTGCAGAAAAGTAAACCAAAATGGTGAAGGCTTAAGATCTGAAAGTTTTTAAGAACATCCTTCACTTTCTTTTCAGCTTTGATTTTGAATTTGTTTGAGCTATTTTCTCTTTGTTCTCTGGTTCAAGTTTCGGGCATATTAGAACCAGTTCTTCTATCTTTGGCTCAAGATTTAAACAGATTAGGGCCATGCTTCTTTTTGAAACTCATAGGTTCAGATTTTGAGCTTGTTTGAACCTTCATTTTTATAACCTAATCTACTTTACTGATAAGCCAAGATTACGCTGTTTGGCTGATCTACTCACTAACCTATCAGCAGTAAATTAAAAAGCTAATTAGTCATGATTAAACTGTATGACTAACTAGAAGTGTGTTTTTAGGAGTGGCATTTGAGCTTGCACACTTTCAGACTTTGTCTCTCTTTTTGGTATGGGGCTATACCTTTCTTATTTTGACAATCTGCCCTCTTTTCTCTTTTCTATTGTTTTTTATATTTTTCTTTTCTTTCAAGACAAAAATCAGCAACTAACTAAATTCTCAAAGCTGAGCTTTATTTGACATTCCTATCTAACCTAATCTAACTTGTAATATTTACATGTTTTTAGCTGATGAAATCCCTTTTCCAGTACAACCAATCCAGTAAATGATTCCATGATTGGTCCTTCTTCATCTCTGTGGGCAGGTTGGACAAATAGGCCACTCTCATTCCTTTTGTTTTTTAGCAACAGTGCTAAATAATCTTCTTGCTTTTGGTAATCCACTTCTCCTAATAACCTTTATCCATCCTTCAAATGCCTTCAAAAAGTGAGCATAGGGATCTTGAAACAATGCCTGGTTGTGAGTATTTGAAAGATATATTTCAACCAGGATTATTTCTTCTTTCTCCAATGGATCAAGGTAAAGATTCTCTTGAGAAAGAAAAACTTCCTCATCTTCATTATTATCTGAACTAGAGGATTCATCATATATTGCAGCGTTGTCCTCTTGTAGTCCTGGTATGCTCTGATTCAGTGGACTGTACTCTGTGAAGAGATCATCATGTTCTTGAGAGGGGTATATTTTATTACCCCAATCCTCTCAGGAGAAGGCTCCTTATCTTCATCCTGCTCAAGAAATTCCTCTTCCTTTTCAACCTCATCATCACAACTGATAGATTGCTGACTCCCAATTATGTGAAATCTATTTATGATGGATTGGATTGGTTGACCGCTGCTTTCAAGCTGATGATAGTGAAATTCATGACACCAATCAATTGTTGGTTGCCATGCATGATTATTTTATGCTTGAAGCTCATCATCATCATCAGATTGATCAAAATTTGGAAAATCATTAGTATAAACCATTGTTGGCAATATGATGCAGAAGTGTTGTCCTTGATGGAAACCCTCTTGATGAAGATGATGGAAACCTACTTGATGAAGTTGTCCTTGATGGAAATCTACTCGATGAGTTGCCTATGATAAGCAACCTATGTGCTAAAGATGTAAGAATGATGTATCTTCAGATCAGTTCAGATGTGGCAGAGAAAATAATTCCAGTAAGTGCCAGAAAAATGATAAATATAATATGTCACAATTTATACGCTACTTTTGTGAAGGAAACCCGCGTATATACTCTACTTTTGTGAAGGAAACCCACGTATACATTCAGGGTTAGCATATACGCAGCTTTTATGAGGCTAAGTTGCGTATACACGCGGAAATGAACGCTAAAAGTCGCGTATGCCCTTTTGCGCTCTAAAAGTATGATACCAAGGGGATTTACCATGGTATTGACCCATTGTATTGAGCGCTAGATTATCTATTTGATCCCGTCTAGGAATACCATTGGAAATAATGTGGTTTTGGCTCATGGTATTGAAAAAGGGTAAACCTATATAAGGAGAATAAAATCATTGTGCAAAGGGTGTGCATGAGTCTGGGTTTGAATGAGTACTTCATTATGAAGTATATCTGTATGGAAAGGGTAACATTTTGATGATCTGAATCTGTGATGCACCTATGAAGAAAATGATGAAGAAGTGAATCTAGATCTGAAATGTATTTGTATCTTCTAGATCCATTTATGGAATGTTCTGATCTGAGATGAGGCGAACATGTTTCTGAAGTAAAGGGTAATATCTGAGCTATGCATCTGTTCTGAAGAAATTGCGCTGAAATGTCTGAAGAAGTATACGTTGGTTCGTTTCGGTAAAAGCGCGTGTATACAAGGATCTAATGAAGGAAAAGCGCGTATGTCTAGTTAGGTTTTTCTGAAGTATGTGCAGAGGTATACGTGGGTTTGTATACATGAAAGCGCGTATATACGCCGGATCAGTGAAAGGAAAGCGCGTATGAAAACTAGGGTTTGCTGAAGTATGAAGTATAAAATGTCTGATATGTTCTGTCGTGTTGCTGCTATCTGTTAATGATGTATTCTACAGATCTGGGTTGTCTGAATTGATAAGTATCAGTTTTGATGTATGATTGAGCTTAAATGTCCAGTCTGAAAATATGATGAAAAGTGGCCTGCAAGTTGTGTTCTAAAGGAAGCTTTGGATCCAGTGTGAAAATTGATGAAACGTGGTCCATGGTGGTGTTGAGGGTTGTAGCCTTCAGTCAGGTGTAGCTCACTTCAATTGAGAAATTTATTAAACGAAGATCGAGTCGTAGCTCCCTTCGGGAAGGCTGGTAAGCGAGAGCGAGGGGGTCGTAGCTCCTTCCCGGGAGAGGCTAGTAGCGGCGCGAGTGGGTGCTGCGTGCTGAGAGGAGGCTGCGCCAGCACATATGTTGTAAGATGTTTTCTCTATAATAAAATATTGAAGGCTGAGACAACGGCAGCGGTGGTTTTCTCCCGACTTGGGTTTCCACCTAAAATCCTGGTGTTCATGTGTGATGCTTATGTGTGATGGTTTGTTCTGTTGTTACTGCACATGTTTACTGTTAACTAAACATCAGAAGAATGAATGTTGCATAGATCTAAGTAAAGATTTAATTTCATAATAAGTTCTCTGTGTATACGTGAGTTTAATGAAGGAGATCCGCGTGTATACGCTAGTTGGCTTCATCAAAGTAGCGTATGGGTTTTAAAGTAAGAAAAGTGAAAAGTTTTGAGTAAGTCCTAAATACTGATTCACCCCCCCCCCCCTCTCAGTATTTTTCCCAACAACCATATCACCAATCAAGAATATTGTGTTATCAGTTGGCTTTTCCTTATTATGACCTATAAAAGAACTTTCTAAATCTGTACAACAAAGTTCACTATGTGAATGGGGAGGAGTATTCATTTTGCAAAAAATTCAGAGACTGGTTGTTTATTAATAATCTGATCTATCTCTTTTTCTGTCACAAGGGAAGAAGTTTCCATGTTCCTTTGAATAGGAGTACAACAATTCTCTGTCTCTTGTGAACACTGATTTTGAGGTTGGATGTCTTCTTGAGCCTCAACTATAATGAATGATGAATCATTGTTCATGTTTGCAGGAACATCTTGAGGAATTTCTTCTGTTCATTGATTGATTTCTTCCTCAATTGATTCATCTAGGTTTTAATGATAGTTGTCTTGGGTATTAAATTCATGAATCGCTGCTATGAAATCCTCAGGCTGCCAATTTCCTAAATCTTCATAAATTCCTGCAAGGTATTCTATGAGGCCCTCAGATTGATTACAACAACTTCCCTCTAATAATAGATAAGGGGACTTTTCCTTTTAATGATCATAAAATTTCATGTGGAGGTCTCTTAAAGAAAAAAAATTACCAGTTCTTAACCATTCATACCAATCCCTAGCTTTTCCTTCTAATGTTAACATCAACATTTTCATTAGGCAATCGTCATGCCATTCAACTTTTAACCTCCATACATGTATATGAAATAGGATGAGATGTAATAGAGGGTCATCAAAATTTTCACCTTGAAAAACTGGCAAGTTGTCATCCCAATTTACCTGGGGCATCTTATGTGGAAACCCAGGGATATGATCTCTACTCATTGGGGCATATCTTCATTATATTCTTGGAATCATGTTTGTAAATCAGGAAAGAGGTCACTGTGTCTATTCAACCAGTTCAGAGTCTTTTACCAGAGGAGTCATTAGGTCTTTTGGGATTGTGGAGTCGCTAGGTGGAAGATTTTGAACTTTGATGTCCACCAATAGCATGATTGGGTTTGCTCAATGCATTCCCAGGAGAGTTTACAAGGAATAGTGAAGTAATAGGGCTACTGGAGGCCAGTGGAGTCACCAGGTGGAAATTTTTTAGCTCTTGTGAAGGTAAAATGTTTTATGGTTCCACCACCATGTTTATTAGGAAGCCAATATGAAATATTTTTGGGTTTTTCTGAGTTTCTATGATTGTTTGAAAGACTAATGAGTCTATAAGAGCTTGCTAGGAAAATATGAACTCAATGGTCCCACCGTTATCGCTATTATGTTGGAGTCCTGTGTTTTGATAGATTGGCTAACCAAAAGACAAGGCAAAATCAGAACCAATCTTTAGAGTTCCAGGATCTAGTCCTCCTGTTCTCAGAGAGGGATCTCTCAAATTTTTTGCAAAGGTATGTCTTGTTTGCTTTCAAGTATTGATTTTAGACTAGTTATGAATTACACGTGTTGTTTGATTTTTTTGTTTGGTTGAATTGATACTACAGAACATGAAAGGTCTAGGAAAGATAGGTAGAAAGAGGAAACATCTGATTCATTGGGCAATGGAGTCAAAATGAAGTTGGTAACAGGCTCACAAATGGATATGGGATATCAAAGGGCAAATCTAACTTGGCCACAGGATCCTTTAGTTTTGTGAATGAGGTGAACATTAATGATTTTGAAAAGAGAAGTTTAATTCTCAACAAAGGGAACTTGAAAACATAACTTGAACATGAAGAGGCATTTGATAGACATGGATAACCATGAATTCTACAAACCACACTTTAATAAAATAATGACTTCAAGAAAAATTTCAAAATTAAATCTAAGATTCGGGGAACTCCCTATTTCCTCAAAGATTTTATTTCAAAGGAATTAGAAAACATGAAAGATTCACTGATAATTGTAGTCATAGAAGAGGGAACTCCTAAACATCCATGATTACAACTATAAAGACCTTTGAAACAACTATTCTAGCAGGAACAAATGGTATGATCAAAACAGACCTCTTTGGCGAACTACAAACAATGGTACTTCAAAGGGAGACTTCAAAAACAATTTTCAAGTGGCAGCAGACAAGTAAGGAAAACCATAAATCATGTTGAAACCAAATATTTGAACTATTAGAGAAATAAAAAAGCATGAGGACTAAAGAGAAAGATTGAAGACTCTAAAATACCTCAGCGGAAGAAAACATATAACAATGAAGGATAAACGGGTCTAAGGTGCTTCCAGGAGTCATTTCTTGGCCTAAAATTTTTATCCTACTGTAGTAAGAAATTATGAAACATAATGAAAATAGGAGAAACAAAAGATAGTTTAGAATACATCACCAATAGCCAAGCTCAAGGATCCAATGATAAAGCCTTCTCAAGAACAAGCATGTCACAACATCATCAAGCTTCCATGACTTCAATTTCTTCTTCAACTTCAACAAACTATGTATTATTTCAGAGAGTTTTCAGTATTACAACTAGTGATCAACCAACGAACTTATCATCTTCTTCAGAAGTATTTATAGAATAAATGAGGAGGTGGAAGAGTTTTAGGATTGAAGTGTAATTAATTCTACACTAAATGCAACTCCTAGCCTTGAAAACCATGCAAGGCATAAGGCAGGAAAGCATCGAATTACAACTCTATTTCATTTACTCTGTTTTTGCTTTTTAAGGCTTAATGGGTAAAAGGATTCACTATAAGGCACTTTCTTATCTTTACAATAACTTTACTGACAGTTTAAATTTTTTTCTTTTTTTTGCAATAACAGTTCAACTGTCTTTAGGCAAATATCTTCTGTTTAGGCAATAACTATGCCTTCTTTTGATTTATTGAGGCTGCACGTGGCTTTTTGGTAATTGGAGAGGATTCAATTAGCCTCTGATGTGGCAGTGGAGGCCCTTCAGACTGATATTTCTCCTTGTTTTCCTTAAAACACTGTTAAGTTGCTTTGGAGATCTCGGGTGCGAGATTAAATCGTGGTTGTTGGATGAAAACAACCAATGCTCTAGATTACTTGATGGGGTTCAATTGGGAGGCTTTTGGATGGATGATGGTAATATTAAGTCCAGACTGTCGATCTAGATTAATCAATGGCCAAAATCAATCGGTAGAGCGTTTCGGAGCAAAGGGGAAAGGTGAATGACTTGGTGGTGAAGATTAAATCGGAGCCGTCAATTTGGATTGATCAACGGCTATGATCTCCTGATGAAATGATTTGGAGAACGATGTAGGGAAAATACTAGGGTTGAGATCTGACAAGAGTCGTTCGATCAAAAGGATGAATGGTCAAGATTGCTTGGTGAACTCTTTCGGGAGTAAATTAAAATGAAAAATGAATGGGGGACGGGTTAAAACACGACCGTCGGATCAAAACAATCGACAGCCAGGATTTAAAGATGAAAATTCAATGCAGTGGAGAAGGTAGTTTGGCAGAAAACCAGAATGGTTTTCGTGTAGCTCTGAGGCAGTTTTTAGATTTTGGTCGAAAAAATGAGATATAGGTCAGCGTTCGACACGTGTCCCTCCCAATACCACCCATTTCAAGTAATTTTTTGGCATTAACATTCAGGCACAAAATTTGCACGAAATGCAACGTCCACCGTCAGATTAGAGGCCCCAGATCCGACGGTGCGGATCGCACGCGATAGAGGGAAAGATGCATGGGCGAAAGAGATGAGTGGGGTAAATGGTAGTTTAGATCCTGACCATTCGATCTTGGAAATAGACGATCGTGATCTGTCGATGGGGATAAATGAGAAGAGCGGGTTTTGAAGGGCGGAAGGAATGCAGACCGTTCGATCGAAGAATATCAACGGCGGAGATTTGATCGTAGGATCGCAATCGGCGGGAGGAAAAGGAAAAGTGACAATGTAATGCGCCGATGCGATTGAGCGCGAGTCGTTAGATCTAAGAGAGATCAACGGTGGAGATTTAATCGGTGGGTTATGGTAAGGGCCTTTGAGCAGAGCGCGATTAAATCTTAGCCATCAGTTCTTGTGGATTCGACAGTTGAGATTTAATCGGGGGATCGGAATTGGAGGTGGAAAAAAGACAAGGGGTTAAGGGAAATGCGATTGCCGATTTGCGATGGAGCTAGGGCCATTGATCTGGAAACTAGATCGACGGTCAGGATTTAATCATGAAGGAAAAGGCAGAAGATGGGTTTGGAAAAGGGGAGCGATATGGGCCGTTGGATTTGGGCGGAGTAGGTCAGATCAACAGCGGAGAAACGATCGCGGGATCGCATCGGAGAACAAGAAAGAACCAAGAAAAAGGGTTTGATGAATATTTGCGATGCGATTTTAAACTTGCGATGCGATTTTCGTTTTGCGATGCGATTAAGCGCTTAGCGCTTTATCTCAGTTCGGGTCATATGCGGGAAAATGGGCTGGGGCTAAAGACGAAAGGGGCTTAGAGCCTTATAAAAAATGAGGATTTTTTAGGATTTTTGAAGGTTTTTCAGAGGATTTTGGAGGTTCCGATAAGAGTGAAAAAGGGGTTTTAAACCTTATAAAGGGATTTTACAAGGCTTTAAAGGGGAATTCGAGGGAATGAGAGGTAAATGAAAGGGTTCATGGATGAAATGGAGAAGAAAAATGGAGAAGGGTAAAGGAGGGAAAATGGAGATCTATGAGCGGTTTTTCTCGTAGTAAACAACAATTATTTTAGGATTATGAGGGAAACAACAGTGAAGATTAACTTTAAAGGGTAATAGTGATCACAAAAACTTCAAAGATGATAAGTTTTTCAAAGGGAACTATCTCTTGAAGTTTTGAGGACAAAGTCTAGCCACTTCTTGGTATAACATAATTTATCAGTGGCTAATAGTGGCTCCACTTGGGGAAGACAGCTGGTTTATTAGGTGTCTAGAACCTCAGCTACAAATATCTGGCTTTTATTAAACCAGTGCCTTAATCCATTGGGCAACAACCTTTCTTTTTGATGATCTCTGCAGCAATTTGAAACAATAGAATTATATCAAAACAACATGTCTACCTACCCATTCCTAATGATCCTAACATTTTTTCTTCTTTCAGAGTGCATTTAGACTAGCAAAAACTCTTCAAAAAAATTCTATTCTTTTGAGAAATAGGAAACTAATCTAAGTATAACCTTATTTTTCCATGAATCTAGATTAAGCAGTTGAATTCATAATCAGATCCGTCGAACACTTGTGCCTCCATAAGCGTCTCTGTCAACAATGCTTACACTGGAAGGTCCCAGCTACCACCTATGCGTACATTGCACAACTATATGCCATACCAAGTTTACGCATATGGGTACCACATTCCACCTATCGTCAAAGAAAAAATGCCCCTAAGGGTGTCAGTAGTCATCATCAACAACCGCCAGCATCACTACCATAGTAATGACACAGAAAAAACATGTATTTGTCAATTTTGTTTAACTAGCCATAGCATCACGAGCATGGGACATGCCCGCCTCGTTGAAATTTTGTATATGTATTGTAAATTGTATTTTCTTGCAGGGATCCCTTAGACGTGGCCATTCTTGGAACTAGTGCAGGGTGTTTTCAACTCCAAAGCTTCACGTAGGTCTCCCTCTCTCTCTACACACAATACAGAAAAGAAACTATAATGTATTTCGGCTATACAGTCCTTCCTAGACCTCACACATTAAGGGGAAAATGTTAACACTGGAAAATCGTACAACATAATATGACATTAATTAATGTCAAGCCAAAGGATTTACAGGGAAGGAAGACATTATGGAATCTAGAAAGTATTTAAAATCTCTAAGTTTTTGATAAAATCAAATTTTAACTAGTCATAAATGCTATTTGCGCGCATTATACTTCGAGAAGAGCACCTTCTGCTCACCTGTTTTCTCGATAAGTGCACATTCCTTAAAGTGGAAAAATGTCGCTATCCGAGACCACACAAAGCAAAGTACAAGTTACTCCCTACATGAATCCTCCTAAGGACAGCCACCAGCGTCTCCTTAGACACTATGTGAGCACATAATGGAATATTTGGAGCACACAAAGGAATCATACCCCTCCCTTGGGTCACCATCCACATTGTACCAAGGGAGGGAAGGAGATGTTGGAGTCATGTGTTTTGATATATTGGCTAACCAAAAGACAAGGCAACATCAGAACCAATCTTTAGATTTCCATGATCTAGTCCTCCTATTCTCAGAGAGGGATCTCTCAAATTGTTTGCAAAGGTATGTATTGTTTGCTTTTAAGTATTGATTTTAGACTAGTTATGAAGTACAAGTATTGTTTGATTTGTCTGTTTGGTTGAATTGATACTGCAGAACACGAAAGGTCTAGGAAAGATAGGTAGAAAGAGGAAATATCTGATTCATTGGACAATGGAGTCAAAATGAAGTTGGTAACAGGCTCACAAATGGATATGGGATATGAAAGGGAAAATTTAACTTGGCCACAAGATCCTTTAGTTTTGTGAATGAGGTGAACATTAATGATTTTCAAAAGAGAGGTTTAATTCTCAACAAAGGGAACTTGAAAACATAACTTGAACATGAAGAGGCATTTGATAGACAGGGCTAACCATGAATTCTACAAACCACACTTTAATAAAATAATGACTTCAAGACAACTTTCAAAATGAAATCTAAGATTCGGGCAACTCCTTATTTCCTCAAAGATTTTATTTCAAAGGAATTAGAAAACATGAAAGATTCATTGATAATTGCAGTCATAGAAGAGGCAACTCCTAAACATACATGATTACAACGATAAAGACCTTTGAAACAAATATTCTAGCAGGAACAAAGGGTATGATCAAAACAGACCTCTTTGGCGAACTACAAACAATGGTACTTCAAAGGGAGACTTCAAAAACAGTTTTCAAGTGGTAGCAGACAAGCAGGGAAAGCCATAAATCATGCTGAAATCAACTATTTGAACTATTAGAGAAATAAACAAGCATGAGGACTAAAGAGAAAGATTGAAGATTCTAAAATACCTCATCGGAAGAAAACATAGAACAATGAAGGATAAACAGGTCTAAGGTGCTTCCAGGAGTCATTTCTTAGCCTAAAATTTTTATCCTACTGTAGTAAGAAATTATGAAACATAATGAAAACAGGAGAAACAACAGACAGTTCAGACTACATCACCAATAGCCAAGCTCAGGGATCCAATGATAGAGCCTTCTCAAGAACAAGCATGTCACAACATCATCAAGCTTCCATGACTTCAATTTATTCTTCAACTTCAACAGACTATGTATTATTTCAGAGAGTTTTCAATATTACAACTAGTGATCAACCAACGAACTTCTCATCTTATTCAGAAGTATTTATAGAATAAATGAGGAGGTGGAAGAGTTTTAGGATTGAATTGTAATTAATTCTACACTAAATGCAACTCCTAGCTTGAAAACCATGCAAGGCATAAGGCAGGAAAGCATCGAATTACAACTCTGTTTTATTTACTCTGTTTCTGCTTTTTAAGGTTTAATGGGTAAAAAGATTGACTATAAGGCACTTTCCTCTCTTTACAATAACTTTACTGACAGTTTAAAATTTGTTCTTTTATTTGCAATAATTGTTCAGCTGTCTTTAGGCAAATATCTTCTGTTTAGGCAATAACTATGCCTTCTTTTGATTTATTGAGGCTGCAGGTGGATTTTTGGTAACTAGAGAGGATTCAATTAGCCTCTGATGTGGAAGTGTAGGCCCTTCGGACTAATATTTCTCCTTGTTTTCCTTAAAAAACTGTTCAGTTGCTTTGGAGATCTCAAGTGCGAGATTAAATCATGGCCATTGGATGAAAATAACCAATGGTCCAAATTACTTGACGGGGTTCAATTGGGAGGCTTTTGGATGGATGATGGTAAGATTAAGTCCAGACCATCGATCTAGATTAATCAATGGCCAAAATCAATCGGTAGAGCGTTTGGGAGCAAAGGGTAAAGGTGAATGACTTGGTGGTGAAGATTAAATCGGAGCCGTCGATTTGGATTTATCAACGGCTATGATCTCCTAATGAAATCATTTGGAGAATGATGCAGGGAAAAGACTAGGGTTGAGATCTGACAAGAGCCGTTTGATCAAAAGGATGAATGGTCAGGATTGCTTGGTGAACTCTTTTGGGAGTAAATTAAAATGGAAAATGAATGGGGAACAGGTTAAAACACGATCGTCGGATCAAAACAATCGACGGCCAGGGTTTAAAGATGAAAATTCAATGCAGTGGAGAAGGTGGTTTGGCGGAAAACCAGAATGATTTTCATGCAGCTCTGAGGTGGTTTTTAAATTTTGGTCGAAAAAATGCGATATAGGTCAACGTTCAACATGTGTCCCTCCCAATACTTCCCATTTTGCGTAATTTTTTAGCATTAACGTTTAGGCACGAAATGCAATGTTTACCATCGGATAAGAGGCTCCATATCCGATGGTTCGGATCGCACGCGATAGAGGGCAAGATGCATGGGTGAAAGAGATTAGTGGGGTAAATTTCAGTTTAGATCCTGACTGTTGGATCTTAGAAATAGGCGGTCGAGATCTGCCAATGGGGAGAAATGAGAAGAGCGGGGTTTGAAGGGTGGAAGGAATGCGGACCGTCTAATCGGAGAAGATCAACGGTGGAGATTTGATCGCAGGATCGCAATCAGCGGGAGGAAAAGGAAAAGTGACAATGTAATGCGTCGATGCGATTAAGCACGGGTCGTTAGATCTAAGAGAGATCAACGATGGAGATTTAATCGGCGGGTTATGGTAAGGGCCTTTGAGTGGAGCACGATTAAATCTTAGCCGTCAGTTCTTTTGGATTCGATGACTGAGATTTAATCGGGGGATCGACATCAGAGGCAGAAAAAAGACAAGGGGTTAAGGGAAATGCGGTTGCCGATTTGCAATGGAGCGAGGGCTGTTGATATGGAAACTAGATCGACGGTCAAGATTTAATCATGAAGGAAAAGGAAAAAGACAGGTTTGGAAAAGGGGAACGATATGGGCCATTGGACCTGGGTAGAGTAGGTTAAATCAACGATGGAGAAACGATCGCAGGATTGCATCGGAGAAGAAGAAAGAACCAAGAAAAAGGGTCTGATGAATATTTGCGAAGCGATTTTAGTTTTGCGATGTGATTAAGCACTTAGCACTTGTTCTCAGTGCGGGTCATATGTAGGAAAAGGGGCTGGGGCTAAATCCGAAAGGGGCTTATAGCCTTATAAAAAATGAGGGCTTTTTAGGATTTTTGAAGGTTTTTCAGAGGATTTTGGAGGTTCCGATAAGAGTAAAAAAGGGGTTTTAAACCTTATAAATGGATTTTACAAGGCTTTAAAGGGGAATGAGAGGGAATGAGAGGTAAATGAAAGGGTTCATGGATGAAATGGAGAAGAAAAATGGAGAAGGGTAAAGGAGGGAAAATGGAGATCTATGAGCAGTTTTTCTCTTAGTAAATAGTAGGTATTTTAGGATTATGAGGGAAATAGCAGTGAAGATTAACTATAAAGGGTAATAGTGATCACAAAAACTTCAAAAGATGATAAGTTTTTCAAAGGGAACTATCTCTTGAAGTTTTGAGGACAAAGTCTAGCCACTTCTTGGTATAACATAATTTATCAGTGGCTAACAGGACAATTTGAAATCCCTTATATAAAGCCGCCATGAGATGAAGAATGGGTGATCACATTGTTATGTTGGCCAGAATTTCCTAAGCAATACCAGCAGTGTGTGACCCAGAGCTAGAGATAAAGGGGACTCAATTTTTGGCCATCCAACAATCTTATTCCAACACAATAGAGAGAGAGAGGGAGATTGCACCGAGATGAGCTTGGAGAACAACATCCTTGCATCGGGACCTAGAACCATTATCTAGGGGCCCTTTGGAAAGTTGGTAAAATTTATTCTTCTTATCAAACAGTTAATAAGAAGGGGCCTAGAGCCACCATTTGCATTATTATCGCTTGACTCTCTTCAATAGCTTCTGTATATTTGTGTTTTAGTTTTAGTTTAATTTGAGTATAAATTTGCATGCTTTTTCCTCTAGATTGTATTCTTATGAAATCCACCACTTTCTGCTTGTTACCAATAGTTTAAAGGGGTAAACCACACCCCTTAAACTGGTGTGATTTCGTACATCCGTGCACCAAATCCACCACAATAGTGTGGTTGCATGAGTGCACCCACTAATGTCACAACTGATAGTCAAACTGTCCCTCTCACCTATCTCTCAACTGGGTCTCCATTGGATCTAACATACATGTAGTTAACATAAGTAAATCTTCAGTTGCATGTGAGACCACTACTTGTGAATTAATTAAATAATTAATTCACTGATCTCTCACTAGTGTATATTCAGTTACAACTAGCACAACTGAGTTTAACTTTCTTAACTGAGTTAAAATACTTTACAACTCACATAACTACACATCCAACTTTGTTACAACTTCGAATCACTCAGTTACAACTAATTCCACTTGCATGTCCTACCAACCAACCTTAGAACTAAAAATTCCTTTAGCTAACTGGTTTGCTACTTCAGTTAACTGAAATCAAGTGCTTCAAGAGAATAGATTAATATTTATTGTCCAATTATTATTAAGAAATAATAATAATCGACATGAATTCTATATTTAGAAATGCGATCTATAAATAGACTTCGCACATGCATATAAAAATAGAACATAATCTGTAAATAGAATTTTCTCACCATCTATAAATAGAATTCCGCTATAAATAGAATTTTCTCATTCGTTCTAAAAATAAACTTACACCTAAAAATAGCTTGTGTGGGCCCCACCTAGTGTAGGTGCCTAATTTTAACTAAGATCAAGGATGTTGTTTCCGGATGCCAATTTCACTGTTTTTTGTTGCAAACTTCAACACACCGACACCATGCTCTCTTTAAAAACCCACCTGGTGTGTCTAAGTACTCTAGCGCACTGGTGCTCTACATACAAATTGGCCCGGTACGTCTCTGTAATCTAGCGCATCGTAATGATGTGCGGTGCGCCATTGATAAAACTACTCAGTGCGTCTCAAAATCGAGCGCACTGAAAAAGGGTTAATTTAAAAAAATTATCGACTGTAAAAACCTCATTTTACATGTTTAGTGCTCTAGACCTCTCAAGTACCAGTGTGAGTTTGGATTCTGTGAGGCGCCTTGCCATCAGTGCTCCCATTTCCGGCATTGCTGCCATCCATTGTGCACTATATGGAGTTCGAATTTTTGAAAATGGTGGGAAAATATGTTTTTTTGAATTCCTCAGTAAAGATGCCTCCTTGACGTGAAAATGTACATGTAATATACTTGTTTTTTAATAACTAAACCTTTTAGCGGATTAAAATTTGAAATTAACTTAAAATTAATCATTTAAGAAAAAAAAAATTATGTAGTGCATTCGAGCGGTTCAGCTCACATCATTTGTTGTGATGCCTGTAAATTTACAGGCCGCACCATGAAAGATGTTAACGGAAATGACACCACGAACGGCATTAACGAAAGACACACCGAGTTATGGGGTGGTACCATGAAAATGCGCACCGATAAAATTTAAAAAATAATATGGCGGTGCAGTTGTTTAAAGGACTGCACTGTTGACTATGTAATGCTATCAGGAGGGCAGTGCATTTACCAAACTAACCGTCTTGGGGTGGATAGTTAGGTCAACGCACCACCTACCCCACAAAATGACATAGTCAATGGTGCAGTCATTTATAGGACCGCATAGTTGACCATGTACTGTTGTTGGGCGGTGCATTAACCAAAATATTGGCTTTAGGGGTCCTGACCCAGGTTCGCATGTTAAGGTTTGCCAAAAAACCCCTATACTACTGGCCCTTTCGGCAGTGATCTGATTGCGCAAGTCAAATTCTCACCCAAAGCAATATGGAAGGGTGCTACAACCAGGTTTCCGCACCCAGAAAGAGAGTAGGTAAGCCAAGCCATGTGCAGCACACAGATCTATGGGAACGGATCTAGTTCGCAGGCTTAAATAGATACATGGTGCACACAGTATTACAGATCTAGATCTTAGGTCTGTATCCACGTGTGTTCGACCCAGCAAATATATAAATTACAGTATACGCAGCAGACTAGATAACATATATTATAGATAAACACAACAAATAATACAGATAATTCGTACCTTATCATAGATCTAACACAGAGCGCAAATTCATATAACAGTTAGATCTCAGAACCAAATATCAGCAATACTTCTCATATATTATCAGCAAATTCTTACATAACCCCAAATCCCACCTACGCACACAGCCAGCAGGGTCCGCACACAGCAAGACAAAGGATCTCTGCGCACATAGCTAGCAGGAGTGCTACCCAAATACCCGAAACCTAGAACTAACAATCCGCACTTAGCATTCACTTCTATTCATCTTATACCTATCGACTCAAAAGACAGACTATTTATACCAATTTAGTCTAGACTTACAATGGTCTGCAAACCGTGGTTTGTGGACTCCTGGTTTTACCTATTTACCTGCTTACAATGTATTGGGGCTTTTATTCGCCCTCTCAGCCCTGAGCTAGACTAAATATAATCAAAATAATACAAAATTGGACTAGCTTTCCTCAGTGTGGGAGACCCTTCTCCAACAGTCCCCCAACACAATCTTGTGACTCATCCTGAGTCACTGTGGTGAGGGAGCCTCCACTTGCGTGTGTAGTGTCTAAACGGCTATAACCAGTGGGGCCGATACTTCTAGGCTCTGCGCCGCAACATTCTGTGCGATATCTACTAACTTCTGCGATATGGGACCCTTTGTTGCAGCGGTGACACTTCCCAGTGTCTGGTTGAGTCTTCATACCTCATTATCTACATCCTGGGACAATTTGAGGGCAGTACTTGCCCACGGCTTCAATCTTTGTCCAATGATGTCTTTCTTGTGCCGAAGTGCCTCAATCTCAATGCGGAGGGATTCACTGGTTCATAGACGGGTGAGGCGTTGAGCTGGTATCAGAGTTGATATGGTAGCCCCAATTTTTTCAAACTCTTCCTCTTTTTGGCAGAGCTCTTGATTAATTTGTCGCATGATTGGATCATTTTGAATCTTCGTCCAGAGTTGCAAAGTAGTCTCCAATAACTGTGCACCCTAGTCAATTTGTCCTGTAACGGTGTGGGTGGCGGTAGTGACTAACGTAGCTCACTAGGCACGAACTTCTGGAGGCGTTTCAGGCTATAACTTGGCCTGGAGATTACTAATTTGCTACTCCATATGTGTCTTTAGGGTCTGCATCTTTGTTTTGGAAGCTGCCAGTGCTGCTGCCAATGCTTCTATCTTTACTCGGGGTGTGGCTCCAGGGGAAGGTTCCTATGCTAATTCCATGTAGAGCTGGTGTATAATCGTCTGTAGCTCTGCTTGTTGGGATGCTGCGAGAAGCACTGCAGTATTCTGCTATGCAATTGTCTACTCAGCCAGGGCAAGTTGCTGACTTTTGTGTTGGTTTCGATGGTGGATCTCGTGACAAACCACTGTATGAAGATCCTTTACTGCTTCATGTGAAATATGGGTGAGATTCATTTGTACTCTTGTTCCTGCTGGGATCTGTGTTGCTGGGTCCTGATATTCCATGATAAGGGCACCACTAGGGATTTGGTAGAGGTGCCTTTCCCTCGTAACTAATGCTGGTTCGATCGAAGGCGAGGGGTCCCGGCCTTGAGCGACACTAGTCTATGCGTCATCTGTCTTACTTTGTAGAGCACCAATCTCATTCTGAATGGTATCAATTGCAAGCTTTTGTTGCTCCACAAGAGATGCCCATCTCTCCTCTGTGGCCAATGTAACAACGTCTACTATGTTTTCAAGATCGCCTTTAGTTAAGGTGATCGTCTCATCTCTTTCCTGGCGCTGAGCCCTGTGATTTTTTCGTGCTCCTTTTACATGCTCTCTTGTTCATTTGGTACTTCCTACAATGATATCTGGAGGCTCACCCGTAGTGCTTGTAGTAGCTCTGTGTGGGTGCTGGGTTGGTGGAGTGGTCTCAGTTGCTGCTATGCCCGTAGATTTTCCCGAGGCACTATCGAGTGCTTCAACGTTCCTTGGGGGGGTGTTCGAAGCCCAGCTTCCAAGCAGACGTCCATTGTGTAATCACCTATTCGACGTCTTCATCCGATACCATAAAGTGAAGCGTCGTCTAGTTGTTATCCATACGGCTACAGATTTGAATGTGGCTCATTGTAGCTTGGAATTTGGTGATCCCTTTGTATTTTTCATATATGATGGGGGATAGCCGGGGTTGCGAGTTGATTTCTTCTACCAAGATACTTTGAAAAAGGACCCAAAATACTTGGTTTTATTTTGAGCGTTGCGCATCTTTGGAGTCCCACAAATGGGCATACCGAGCTCCTTCACACATACCAGGTTTGAGCTCAGGGATGACTACTCCCTCGGGGGTTTTCCAAGTGAAGAGGGATATAAGAAGTAGTAGCCAGGAAAAAAAAAAAGGTTTTTCGAGGTCCTGGGAGTCGCGAAAATTGATCAGGAATTCATCACGCAGGTGTTGTTCCCATTTGTACCAAACCCCCTTTGCACACTGACCAACTAACTGGATGACATACGCAGGAACCGTTGTGAGTTGGCACTTCTGCATTAATTTACAGGCTAGTATCTGGGTGCCTAATCGTGCAGCATTATCATTGGCGGATTTGATGATGAACCCCCTCGTATTCCTGAGCACATGGTAGTCCTGACGCACCTCGGCGGTTGCTTCTACTTCGTATTTCTTGACGACCTTTTCCATAGGGTGCAGACCAGTAATAGGGAGGCCCGTAATCTAGTTGATTAGTGTAGGATCAATGGGAAATCTATCCTGAATCCATAAAAATCCATTGTGAATTAGTGTGAGCAATTGGCGGGCCACCCGATCTGTGATAATGTAATGACCAAAGTGGGCCATGCGCATGAGGTTCAAGATTCTGGATCCGGCTAGGCCAACCATCCAGCGCTGGGGGATGACCGTGACTCCTTCATGCGTTTTGATTGTTTCACAGCATAATGCTAGGGCCAATTCAGGAAAAATTTCAGGACTTACCAAGTCGTGATCAATAAATTTGACTCCCCGGAGGCTGTTGCAAAGGTTGCCAATCATAGGGACGTCTCTGGGAGTTAGGGGAGATTGTAGATATGCTTCCAGACCATTTAGGTTTTCTGGTGTGCACGTCGATGTTTTGCATGGTCGAACGCCTGGAGGTAGCTAGTCGATGGGGTTAGCTAGTTGGGCTTCTTATGATGTATATAGACAGTAGGGTGACTTTGGCATCTGCGAGGATGTTCTAGGTTTTCCCGTAGCCCCTTTGGCATCCGGCGGGGGCTATCCTGATCCTTGGGCTGGTTCCTTTCCCTTCCTTGTAAGATGGGTTACAGGTACATCTTCTCCCTCAGATTCAATCTCCATTATATCTTCTTCCTCGTGACCTATTGGTCCAGAAAGTTCAGAAGGGCTAGGAGTCACTGTTCGTGCTCGAAATACTAATTCAGTTTCTGGGCGGTAATCTGCAGGAGGAGGGGTGGTTTGCCCAAACATGGGGGTCACAGTGTAGAGAAAAGTCACGGTTATGTAGTGTGAGTAAGAAGGGACTGTAAGTTGAGTTAGCCTGGTTGTTTTATAGCCTCCATGATTATTCAACAGTTGGGTAGATCTTATGTGGAACTTACCATCCGGAAAACGGATAAGAATCCGTAAGATTTGTTTCATTAATTGTCGTTTAATCGTTGTTAACAACGGTAAATTTTGCTTTTTACTAGACATTATGATGCCAACAGTTACTTTTCGCACCCCCAGTGCGTTTGGTACTTCTGCCATATCTGACTCGATCATCCTGAGAGAAGGTGCATCCTCCCCCAACATAGGCTTGTTCTCTAGAGTGGCGTCTTAGAAGCTGGTAGGCATGTTAGGTGCGACGGTTAGTTGTGAGGGACCCCATGCCACGTGATCAGTGCTTCGCAGGGCTACCTCCACATCTTTTAAACCATCAAACCAGGGCAGCTCTCTTACCTCCGTCGTCATACATCTAATATATGTGGTAATGCGGAGGCATCGCAGTGTGGATGCACTCTACAACCGATGTTTCCAGAGTTCTAACTCCTCCTCTGAGTCAGAAAGGTACCCATTATTACTTTCTTTCTCAGAAGACGTACTATCCCTCTATGTGGATACCCTATACAAGTAATCTCCCTCTTCACTTCCTTGCACTGTCTCGATATATCCTTGTCCTTTTGCAGGGTCTAACGGGATAATTACTCGTATTCCATTGTTCTCAAATATAATACTCCTCTTCTTTAGGTTGATGATTCCTCCCATTTCAATTTCCCATTCCAAGCCTAGAAGTGTTGGGTAGGGGTCCGCATCTTCCACTGTTTGGATAACTTTAAAGTGAGCTCGTATCCTGACCCGAGCGATGTTCACAACTATGTTTGATATTTTTCCCAGTGGCACTATATTTTTTTGATTAGCCATGCGTAGCTGTATAGTAGACCATTCAAGCTTAGGTTCACCCATGCGCTGCCAAGTTTGTTGAGGGAGAACGTTCGCATCGGATCGTAAGTCAAGAACAACTTGCTCCATCTCAAAATCCCCAATCTACGCCGTTAGCCGCATTTCTCGACACGTTCGCTTCTTTTGTTTGTATAGTTTGTGCACATGTTGTACTTGTGTGATAGGCGGGGTCTTCTCTGCGCACCCATCGATCAGTTCCTAAAGACTCTCCATAGCTTGTTGGTTGCACAACAGCTTTATACATGCCTGTAAGAATGGTTTGACCTTGTTTCCTCACTCCGTGTTAGGTGCTCTTATTTTGTCATAATCATTACTCATGCTAGGGCCAAGTTCTTTTGAGGGGTATCCCTCTTCTTCCACAGCGGCTTCCATCGACCCCTTTTGGACTAAGGCAGTTGTTGGTGCTACCCCCCAGGGTTCTGTTTTCACCCTCTGCACATTTTTCGTAGGGTTCTTTTCCTGAACCCTTTCCAATAGAATCGGGCACTCCTCAATAGAATGATCCAACTGTCTACAATATCGAAACGTCTGCCGAGTTGGGTTTATACAATCTCGCGCAAAATGGCCTACTTCCCCACAATTGTAGCAAATCAACTGACCTTGTCCTCGACCCGCGCTGCCTCCTTGGCTTCCTCCCCTTCCTCATGCCGGGGATCCTCCTATTCCTGCGAGGGACCTGGGTGAGGCTGGATCAGACCGAACCCTGAATATGCTTCCCCGGTCAATTAGTAAGTCATATGTGCGACACATTTGCTCATTGTGGCCAACTATTCTGCAGAACCGACACCACTGTTGCTTAACTTCTGGACCATATGTGGTAGTGCAAGGGCAGTGGCTAGTGTCATGTAGCCCAGCAACACGGAAATCCTCACACCATATCATTGCTCTACTGGATCCCATGGCCTCCCTAGGTCGTAAAGGGCTAGGCGCTCTTGTTCGTACATACACAGCTAGTAATGGGCAATTATCCTTGGTGTGACCATTTACTCGACACTGGATGCACCATTTCTCAGGGCTAGCTTCTGGCCCTGGCTCTTTGCGTAGATTCTGAATTTTCATATGCATCGCCTCTAGCTGGCCTTGTATCTGCTGCACCCCCAACTGGGTGTCATCCCTTGGGGAAACTTCTAGTTTCATAGCTATTTCCAGTGCTTTTTCCTATGTTTCGATAGATTCCTTCCCCATAGGTATTCGTAGGTGAGGTAAAAGCATAACAATGATCCATTCTGTGTTTTTTTTTTCATCATACTGGAATCCACCTTCCCTAATTGCTTTCTTTAACCGCTGATCCACTTCCCACACAGATTCAGACCCCCCTTGTTTGATATCTTTTAGTTCATTAACTATCTGTGAATAGGACTTAGGTCTTTTGAACTGCTTCTTCAGTTCCGTTTTGATCTCATCAATAGTTGCATTTGCATGTTGTCCAATGTATCCCATATACCAATCCAGAGCTCTTTCTTCGAAAGCCAGAGATAGTTGGGCCTGCTTCACCGAATCACTTGTGATGTTTTGCGCCATCCATACTAATTTAGAAACAAGCCAGAACCTATCCATATCCTCATCACATGCACCCTTGAAGTTAGTTAGTATTAAATTCGCAGCCATATTTACCTTCTTTTTGGCGTTTTGGCGTTACTTGACTGCTCTTTTAAAATGCTCTTGGTCCTGGCAACAGAACCATTTGTTGGCTTTAGGGGTCCTGACCCAGGTTTGCACGTTAAGGTTTGCCAACAAACCCCTATACTACTGGCCCTTTTGGCAATGACCTACTCGCACAGGTCAAAGTCTCACCCGAAGCAGTATGGGAGGGTGCTAGAACTAGGTTTCCGCACCCAGAAAGAGAGCAAGTAAGCCAAGCCACACGCAACACACAAATCTATGGGAATGGAGCTAGTTCGCAGGCTTAAATAGATAAACGGTGCACATAGTATTACAGATCTAGATCTTAGGTCCACATCCACATGCGTTCGACCTAGAAAAGATATAAATTACAGTATACGCAGTAGAACAGATGGCATATCTTATAGATAAACACAACAGATAATACAGATAATTCGTACCTTATCACAGATCTAACATAGAGCATAGATTCATATAACAGTTAGATCTCAGAACCAAATATTAGCAATACTTCTCATATATTATCAACAAATTCTTACATAACCCCAAATCCCACCACGCACACAGCCAGCAGGGTCCACACACAGTAGGACAAAGGATCTCCGCGCACACATCCAGCAGGAGTCCTACCCAAATACCCGAAACCCAGAACTAAAAATCCGCATTTAGCATTCACTTCTATTCATATTCTACCTATCGACTCAAAAAGACTTACTATTTATACCAATTTAGCCTAGACTTACCATGGTTCGCAAACCATGGTTTGCAGACTCCTTGTTTTACTTATTTACCCACTTACAACATATTGGAGCTTTTATCCACCCTATCACCCCTGCGCTATACTAAATATAATCAAAATAATACAAAATTGGACCAACTTTCCTCAGTGTGGGAGACCCTGCTCCAACACAAACTATTCGATCCGGGGCGGTTAGTTTGTTCAACACACCGCACAAAAATATTTCCTAGTTGGGCAGTGCGTGAACATTTTTCATGCGCACTGGGAGCGGTGCGTGCTAAATAAGTACACACCAGATTTCTCATTTAATAAAAAAAAACTATTTAATATGTGAATCATTCAACGACGTCAACAAATAGAGAAAAGGGAACAACAAGAGCATATGGAGGACTGTTATAACGTGATTTAGTTGTGGGAGGCACGAGAGAGGGAGATACTTTTGTACCCTCACCCTATTACAATTTCCACACAATTTCTCCTAAAGGAGGTAGGCCTCCTCAAGTTCTACGAGGAGGTTATATCCCTGAAGGGGCACAGTGGGTTATTGGGACAACTGATCTACAGGTGGGATGCCCTCCGATAGGATTTTTGGGTCGGTCCTGGCCAGTGGTATGAGACCATTGAGGAGGGCATCTATTTTATTACTAGCCTATCTAGGAGAGGGCAAGATTTTCCCCAGTTCCCAGATTTTCTCGTTCGTTATGTAGCAAGGATTCAGTTGGCGTACTCCCAGAGATACATTAGGGGTGATGTCGTTTCTCTTGCAGATTTTCAGGTGTCCGGTGGTCAGTTATGCGTTGCTTCATTTGGTCCAGAGGATGTGAGGTGCCTCTCACTACTACTGACGACCATTTCACACTATACTAGTGACGGGAAACACATTAATTATCCGCTTTTATTTTATGTTGATTATTTATTCCAGACGCCATGACTTATGAGGTGGTCTGCGATTTTTTTGTGGCAGTTTTGTACAACATTAGATAGATGTCATTCTCAGGCACATGGGTGACCTTCCCTTTTTCTTCAGAGTTATTTTATTTATTTTTTGAGATGTTTCTGGAGATGAGGCCTAATTTTTTTCGGCAGCCTAATAGGTCGATGTTTCATGTACGGATGCATATGTGGTGCTAGATGATGCCCAAGAGGGGTCTGTCTGACTTTCCGGCTAGGATATATACTGATGCACTGGACTTGCTAGCCAGTGCTGATAATCAGTCGTTCATGATGGTGTCGTGTATGTACATCGATTTGTATTGGTGAGGGTGTATCAACATCCTCTTCACACAAGATGAGCCACTAGATGCGAGAGGTAATATTAGTGTTTTCTTTAAATTAATATTATTTCATTTTATTGTCTTAATTAATTAATTAGAATAAAATTTATTCTAACACGTTATTTAACTTGTTTTATTAAATTTTTTAATGAAATTGTCTAATTATTGTTGTTTCCTATATATTTTGTAGATATTGGTGCATTTTTTGGGGATATGATTCCACCCCCACCGGATGATTCGGGTGTAGATATTGACGAGGAGATGGTGGAGGTGGCAGATCAGGGTGACAGATCTGATCCTCAGGTGCAGATATCCATGAGGGTGTGACGTAGGGCAGACGCTCGATTCAGGATGGAGTTGGGCGACCGACTGTGTTGACTCCTGGTTGAGGAGGGATTCCATCTTTATATGATCAGAGAGATCTAGGTTGATCGTAGGCTCATAGAGCTTTAGAGAGACATTCCTCGCGATATAATGACCCTTATGCATCATATAGTTGTAACTTACAGAGTACTGGAGGCTAGGAAGGATAGGCATCATGGAGATGCATGACATAGAAGCTCATCAGATGATCATGATCACGAGGGGAGTGATCATAATTCTAGTACTCCACCTCCTCCTCCTTCACCTCGCATCAGAGATCATGAGTAGCTAGCATCGAGTCCTGATCAATAGGCATCTTCTGAGTAGTCTGCACCATCTTAAAAAACACCTAGTCTTGAGAAGACATGACCATCGACTAAGCAGGCACTTGATCCTATGTAGGAAGGTCCATGTGAGTAGGCTACACCATCCATTGAGCAGGCTGCACCATCCACTGAGCAGGCTGCACCATCGATGACTCATCAGTAGGTAGTTCTTGAGCAGGCTGCACCATCTGATCAGTTGGCACCTCCGGAGAAGGCACGTCATCCATATGAGCATGAGGTTGCACCATCAATTGAGCATACCTAGACTAGTACTAGTATTGATGTAGTACCACTAGATATTTGACATTTATATGTAGTTATAATACAATTGTATATTTTTGACATTATACAGTTATATATCTATATATGGTGCATGCATTTTATGTTCATGTTGATGTACTTAATTTACATGTTGGTGTTCATCATGATGTGTATATTGTTAGGTCATGTTAGATATGCCCATTTAATGTGCTTGCAGATAGATGTGTATGTGATAGCAGTTATTTGAGATGAGATGTATATTTGATGTTTGTATTATGATGATGTTATACAATGCTTGTGTTTTATTAGATGATCATGATCACGATGATTAGATGATGGTAGCGAATTTGAATGTGTATTTTAGAATATGATGTTTATACGATAGTTATCATGATTGTGATGTTTAGTTTTAATATTAAATCATGATATTTATTAAATATTATGTCGTGATTGTAATTGTAATTGTATGTAAAATTGTAAAATTGTAATTGCAATTGTAATTGAAATTTTAATTTTAATTGTATGTAAAATTGTAATTGTAATTGTAATTGTAATTTTAATTTTAATTGTAATTGTGTGTGAAGTATTTGTAAAATTGTAATTGTAATTGTATGTAATTGTATTGTAAAATTGTAAAATTGTAATTGTATGTACTGTCATGATTCAATTTTATTAAAATTGTAAAATTTGTAAATTTGTAAAATTGTAATTGTAATTGTATGTAAAATTTTAAATGTAATTTTAATTGTAATTGTATGTAAAATATTTGTAAAATTGTAATTGTATTTGCATGTAAAATATTTATAAAATTGTAATTGTAATTGTAATTGTATTGTGAATGATTGTAATTGTAATTGTATGTAAAATTGTAATTGTAATTGTATGTAAAATATTTGTAAAATTGTAATTGTAATTGTAATTATATTGTGAAATTGTAAAATTGTATGTATTGTCATGATTCAATTTTATTAAAATTTGTAAATTTGTAAATTTGTAAAATTATAAATTAATTGTCAATTTTGAACCATAATTAACATAAGTAAAATGTATACCCTAAATATTGTTAAATTACCATAATTGTAAAATTGTAAATTTATAAATTTGTATGAATATAAATAATTGTAAAATAATAAATCTAGAACAATATGAATTTTTGTAACATAATAAAGTTTAGAAAACAATGCAAATAAATCCATGTTTAGAATTATCATTATTTTATTATGATCTTACATACCAAAAATAACAGTATACATTAATACAATTTTTAAAACTTTGAAGATATCATTCACACACATTTAAAGCAATCAAGTAGTTGTATTATTTTAGGAATTGACATAAAAAAAGAACTTGATACAGTGCATTGTTTTCGAGATCAACATAATTTCAAATTATCAAGAGAAATGATTTTAACATTAACACAATGCAAACCAATTAATTCAAAATACATATTATAATGTTTCGAAAAAAAGTCTTAGCTATAAGGTTAAATCCTCTTCTTTATAAAAACACATCTTAAATAGTATAAATGATGAAATAACACATGTACCATATTACTCTTTTTTCTCATGATCACCCTCATTATCTTCCAGCTCGCTTGGCATGATAACACTATTGTTCTCAAAAATATGTTTTGATCTAGGGTCATGTATCGATACGAACCACCAATCCATATCCAACACATTTGGATAAAAAAACACCTGGTTGCAATGTTTGGGGAAAACATAAGGCTCCTTAGCTTCATCCCACATCTTTCTAGAGTTGATACATATCAGCCTACTATCACGATCTTAATTTACATTATTCCGATCAAAGGTGTCCCACCACTTGCACCTAAAAATAACACATTGGAAAGAAGAGAAGTCCACTTCAATGATCTCTTGTATCTTTCCAATGTAACCGAACATCCCTCGTACTAGGTTTTGATCACGGTGGCTAGCTCGGCTAGATTGATCGAACTTGAATTCCACTCCACAGTCTTGTATCATGTGTCCATCATCGACATTTTCTCTGCGAAAATGGTTTCCATATGCCCACATAGATGGGAACAAATGCACCTATAAAAAGTTAAAAAATCATAGTGTCATGTGTCTTATAATAACCCAGCTGTTATATAGATGTTACATTTCAAAGGTGAATTATTAAGTTTAAAATTTACATAAATATATTATTACCGAGTTGTTGCACCCAGTGCCTACGTTTAGCACATCCTCTTCAGCACACAGGTAATGACCGGTTGCACTGTATTTCTCTCTGAATTGGTTAGAAACCCAGCTATTGGGGCATATAATTGGCATATTTTATTTTAAATGATTGGGATAAGGAACACTTCTACCATTCAACTGTCTGAATTCTTTCCTATCACTATCCCATTTCATCCTCTTTTGTTCGTACAATGCGACCCATGGTTGTGTCACTTCAGAATTGTAAAGAATGAATTTATTGATTGCTTCAATTTATGCATTCACTGATGAAATCAAACCAACATATAATACATATGAGATCAAAATATACATTATATCAAAGTTCAGTGTGAATATTTACTTTGTGTAAATTTGAAAAATTATAAGTTACTTAATATTTAGCAAGCACCTTTTTCCATTCGTTTGGAGAAGCTCCACTTCTCTTTTGTCTTCATCCCTTTCATCATACCAAATCACAAATCTTCTAATAGAAAAACTCATATGATATGTACCCCTCTGTCATACACCCTTCATGTTTTTCCCTTTGTCCAACAAAACTTTTCAATTTCTTCATGTACCTCTCTATGAAGAACATCCAACGACAATAACCCACCCAAACTAATTCAACCTCATCTACCAGGTGGATTAGAAGATGAACCTGCAAGTCCATGAAACTCGTCGGTAGTTCCTTCTCAAACATATAAACAATCTCAACTATCTCTTGACGCCACCATGGAATGCTAGCCACATGAATCACCTTTGGCATGATCCAACGTACAAATGTAGATAATTTAGATATGGCACGTCCTAGGTCTTGGGGGAAGTCATGTTTCACACACCCACACATGAACAAAGGATAATGACACTGCAAATTTATAAACACATGTAATAATATACAAAATTTGTTATGTTTTATTATCCCTGCATGGGATAAAATTTATTAATATAAAAAATACTAAAATCATGCTTTTGACATTATACGTACTCTTAGAATATTCAAATGGTCACGCGATTTCAACCCTAAAAAATGGTCATCCACGGTGAAGCAACGCCGTAGTGAATACCCATATGAACATGGTACCGTCACACCCATTATAACTTTCTTTGCCAAAGAAAGATCATTTTTTTTTTAAATCCATGGGACATCACCTTCTTTGAAATACCAATTAGAGGGACCAATTGCCTCTGATCCTTTACTTTCAAATCATCTTGGCCAATGTTTCTTTTTAGTTTTTGAAGTAATAATATCTTTCCTAACAGCCAATGTGTCACTTTATTTCAATGATATGTGCCTCCATAAATAAGATGAAACATTTTTGAATATATGCATGGGATCTAATAAGTGTGTAATCTTAAGATGCTCCCAATATGGGAGGTTATAAAAGATAGATTTCCTTTTCATCCCAATAGGAAATTTCTCAACATAGGTGTCGAAGAATTTTGGATCATCAAACATAGGCTCCCCATTTGAATCAAACATTTCTATGAACTTTTTCTTCGTCTCTCTCTCATATGCTCTAAGCCATTCAGTTGGTGTAATTATTGCATGCCTTTGGGTTCTCTCTCGTTTACCATTGAAAGTAGATGTTGCTCTTTTGTAAGGGTGTTATTATGGGAGGAATATCTTGGAGCAGCCATACACTGGCTTTCATAGGTCATTGGACCATCTAGCTTTCAGAGAAGGTCCACAAAATTTACATCCATAATACCCTTTTTTTACAAGACTTGCAAAATTATTGTATATAATATGCATGGAACGCTAAAGAATATCATGAATATCAGAACAATTACAACGAATTAAATAACTAATATGGGGAACAATATTGTTACTTATATAAACAAATAAATAAAAACATAATTTACCAGAACAAACTCCTAAGCCTGAATAATCATGTGTCGTGTAAGCAAATATTCCATACAATGTTAAACTCCTCTCTATTGCGATGGGTCTTGATACGTCGTATACATTTATCCCAACCCATATTTCCTTCAATTCATCTACTAGTGGTTGTAAGTAGTCATCCATATTATTGACTTGTCTTCTACCAGGGACTATGAGAGCCAATATAAGATGTTCATTCTTTGTAGACAACCAAGGGGGGATATTGTTATTGATCACTACTACATGCCAAACAAAATAGTTGGTGTTCTAGAGGGAATATGGGTTGACACCCTCCATGGCTATGCTGAGTCATATACTTTGTACTTCATCCTTGAATTTTTCAGGCCATGTATCCTCCATATGCTTCATGGTTATTGAATCTGTTGAGATTCACATAACTCCCAACTCACTTCTGTGTGAGGCGTGCCATCCCTGCAACATAGCTAATTCTTTGCAACGAAAGAGACTTTGAATCCTTGAGATTATAGGCATGTGCCTCAATATCTTAAAAGGAGGACCACATGATTTACCCTTCTTTTTTTATTTATCATACAGCCCACATTTTGGACATATCTCTTTGTTTGCATATTCTCCTCTATATAAAATAAAATCATTTGGACATGCATGACATGATATGTACTCAACGCCCAACACTTTCAACAATTTATTCTCCTCTTCGCAGCTATCGGGAAAGACATTATCACTCGGAAGAAACTTAACTTTGAATAACCTGTAGTTGCTCATGGAAAATATTAAATGTACATTAATTCCAATAATTATTAACGTTCATAAAATTGATCATTTTTAATGTTCATTGTGTGATTATATTTCTCAAAATATAAGGGAATTGATGGTCAATTACCTCAAAATTTATGAGAAACATTGACAAGCCAAACTTTTCTTTCAAGTTGTAGAGTAACATCGTTGTCCCTAACTGGGTAAACTTTGACTGACCTCCAGGTCCAAAGAGAGGGGTGGTGGAAGCAAATTTAAGGCTTTCGAAAAAGGTATCAGCGATATGAGCATCATCCCCTAGTTGATCATTATTCTAGAATGCATCTAACAACATTGTCTCCATGCTAGCTGTATCCCTTAAGTAATCATCCATATGAACCTCTATTTGATTGCCTCCATTTACAGCTTGTGAAGAACTACTATTGCTGTAGGAATTCCTAATTAGTGAATTTGGATGTAGTGGGAATTGAATAGGTGGTTGATTCAACCATTCTTGTTATCGTTCCTCTTCGATTTTTTCTCTTAATTCAACCTTCTCTCAAATTGACATTTTCGTGGGGTGCAATGGAAGATGGTAGGTAGGTTGCTCGTCATCACTAGAATCCTAATAATTTAAAAATATATATTTGAACATGAATAGTACAAAATCAATGACATCAATTAGTAAGCACGTTGATAATGCATGATTAATTGGTTTGACGTTGAAATAATCACATTAATATACCAAAAAATTATTATTACCATCATTGTCCTGTGATTGTGGCTAGAAGATGGCATGTTATAATTGGCAGGGTGAAGTGGTTGTCCATTTTCATCTACCAACTGCGCCTTGCGGTATGCTGCTCACGATAAGAGCTTCCGATGTTTTGGAGTTGTTTGAATATTTTGTGCATATGAACTCAATTCTGAATATGCATGAACCTACAAATTTGTATAAATTAATTTTATTCAGCTGATTGACATGGATAAAAATAAATAAATTCAATTAGATAATGAAAATATAAATAAAATTTGAAGTAATCACGTCTTGAGATGGATAGGGAGAACTTCGCCATGGAATTTGAGAAATATTATGGAATGAGCTAGATTTTGAAGAATTGTCCATTTGATATAACTATGATATTTTCTCCCTGCATTTGAGGAAAATCAGCGATAAATCTTGGTGTACATACCTAGAAGTAATTTCGGTGCCTTAAAAATGGACTTATTCTTATTGGTCCTAATGTATTCTTAACTGCACCGGTGCGTTTTAGTTATTGCGCACGTGTGAAATTTCATTAACGAAATTACCGGTGATTTTAATTAACAAACGCACTGAATATCCGGAAATTAAAAAAATGTGCAGCTTTATTTTTTGAAGTGAAAAAAAGTGGTAAATTAAAAAATGGGCGGTAAATTATTTTCGTAAATCTAATTTCATAAAAAAGTTCTTTAAATAGTAAAATCTATTCATTATTTCATTTTTTTTGAAAAAAATCAGTGAGGGATTTTCACAAGAGACATACCTAGAGCAAGAGAGCATGAGAGCACTATGGAGCAGCAAAATACTTTCAAACAACAACACTATTCAGAGAATCATACTTTGAAACATCTGGTGATTTGCACAAAAACCCTATAGTATAGTAAAATTGTTAAATTTTATTGTAATAATTATTTTTTTACTGTTTCTGTTAGATTTAATACATGCATAGTAAAAATTTTAAATTTTATTGTGAATTAAAAAAAAAAAAATCAATCTCATGTTAAACCCTTGCTTCTTCTTGTTTATGTGACTTCACATTTAGGGCTTTTCATTTTTGATTTATAGGAATTGTATTACTATATATACGGGCATATGGCATCTAACTCGTGGGATCACTTGTAGAGTCGAATCCCAATCCATGTCAGCCCTTGCACGATTTTTTACAAAACATATATTTTTTAATCTATGTGCACTGACTAAAATAGCGCACTGGTGCGCTATTGTAGTAGAGCGCACTGGGCATGTACTGACAAAAAACATTGTTTGATAAAAACAATTTTTTTATTAATTTATTTTTGTGTTAATCGGTGCATCGATTAACATATAACGCACTGGGTCTCCTTGTTGACAAAGAGCATCATACGGTGTTTCTACTGTATTTGCGGTGCATTTATAAGAACCTACCGCACCACATCCGGTACGTACTTTGCGAAAGGCACACCGTTTTCTTTATTTATTTATTTTTTTACTTTAAAAGTATGTGATTTATAATGAATGGTATAGGTTTCATATTGATAAAGAAATGGCTAACAAGAGTTCAAGTAACAAAAATACTGATAGCACATCGAGAAAATAAAAAAAAGACAAGTTCTTTGTAAATTCTTTACAAAAATTATTATTTTTGAACTATATGTAAGTTTAACTAATATGTATTGTTTAGTGTGTATTATGCAGAGCCACAAAATGATGAAGCTCGATAAGATTATTTCTGATCTAAGACCAAGAGAGTGTAAAATCTTGATGGAAAAAACCCAGAAGGATGAATCAGGTGAATGAAAAAATACTATCGATCCAATATGAGTTTCTTTTTTTAATTTTAATTAATAATATACTTAAAAATATTAGATAACATGTTTCAAACAATCTATTAATTCAGATATGTTTAATGTTCTACAAGGACCAACACCGAAGAAAATGAATGTTTTTCTAAGAAAATTAAAAAAATATAACATGCAAATGAAAATGAATTTCTCCTTCGCTCATCTAGAGTGGTGTTGGAGGTTAACAAAAGGGGGAATAACGTTTACAAAACTTTGAGGGATCTAGTGGAATGAATGTATAGATGTTCTTTTCACTTACAATACAAAAATCAATCTAGTTATTCCAAGAACCAAATTTTATTTAAACTACAGGACGAGTTTCCAGAGAATTGGTCAATGAGACATGTCAAACATTTAATAGAAAAAACATACAACAACAAAAAAGAAGGAATGAAAAAGTAATATTCCTTTAAAGTTTTTTCTAGAATTATATGTATATATTACTAAGAAATAATTTATAAATATCACTTTTTTTATATTTACATTTCATATATCAATATTGAAATTAAATAGTCTATTGTCATGTTATATTTTCAGGTAGATAATGCAAATCTCAAAGGATGAACACACTGATATCAGAAATATGCCAGTAGGAATGTCCAAAAAGGTCTACAAGGAGATGGTAAAAGAAATGGACATAATTCCATCACACGAGGAGCCATCTCAACAACAACGTGCTTCAAATGTAATATGTAATCATTAAAATTTTCGATTAGATACAATAAATAAACAATTTATCATTAAATATTAGTTTTTAAGTATTTTCTTACAGAAAAGAAAATAAAATGGAACCCATTCAACACATACAACTAGACGATAAAGAATAAAAATGTTGATATCTATGTTCGTGAGTAATTGTTACTTCCTTATAACAACTTAACTAGATTTCATTTTTGTATATTTCAAGTTGTTTTAAAACAATCATCATTGAATTTCTTCAAACAGGTGCTAACATACAAAGAAGAACCATCAGAAGAATTTATTGACATTGGGTTAAATATGGGTTGTCCATATATGTTGGCATCATAAAAATTAATTATGGAATTTGTAAGCATCTATCTTGTTTTAATTAGCTCCGTCTATAATTAATAGTACAAAAAAATATTTTATATTAAATCTATGATTTTTTATGGGGTATAAAATTTGCAGGAAACAAAGTATGGAACGGCGTCAACAAATGAATTTTTAAGAGATGGCATGAAATTTGGTATTGAAAGAATGTGTATAGTTCACGAGTCAATTCTTGCTATGGTACATTTATTTTAGGTTTACATTGATTATACTATTTAATATTGAATTTTTCATTATTCTCACCAATGTATATACACTCATTACACTTTATTTTTATGTTTGTAGATAGAACTTGAAGAAGAAGAAAACAATAAACACAATGAAAAAAACATTCCTCCAAATAACCCAGGTCATGGAAGTAGCTCGAGAAATGACAACAGTTCCAACGAAGAATGATGATCAATATGTTTGGATATCAAAGCAAGGCATTGTATTTTTTGAAATATTTGTCTGTGAAATCAGACATTTTGTTTAATGTAATGGACATAATGTCGCAATTGGAAGACAAAGGGATACCAATAACTGTCCCATTTTGTATGACAAAGAGTATATATATATATATATATATATTTATACACGTTTTAATTTATTCTATTGTGTTCTCCATTATCGCTATTAAATGTTACACCACTGATTAAATATATGGATGATTAAATATTATAATGAAGAGACGTGGAATCTAATGATATGATATAAAAAATTAATCTAAACATCACATTCAAATGCACTAATAAAAATATAATTGATAGGAATATTGTTATAAGATACGCGTCGACTTTTGATGAATAATGAATTTTAAAAAATCACAATAATTGCACTGTCACAGGTTGATGTTTCTAAAAAATAGAAAATGAACACCAGTGCGTGTTAGTTACTGCGCACCGGTGCCTTTGTATGATATTGCGCACCGATTTGTTTCTATGACCTATGGGCACCGCACAAATACCAATACCAATTAGAAATCCCAGTGCACTTTATCGATGACTACCACTTGGGTGGTCGGATAGGTGTTGCATGCACCGATATGGTTTGCCTTTAATGTGCTAGTGTGTTTTTATAACTTAACGGCCCAGTGCATTTTAACACCTAAATGTCCCGATGCGTTTTTACACCTTATAGATTCAGTGCATGCACCTTCCATCGGTCTGGTGCATCTTTGTGGGTGACACGCACCGGGACGTTACTAAATGCCCCTGGGCGTTCGATATTTGTCTTCCATCCTAGTGCTTGGTATGTTTACAATACCGGTGCATACATGGTAAAATACATCAGCGCGTTCACACATGATGCACACACTGATGAGAAAAACATCCGTAAAAACCTCCAGTCGCCGATTTTTTTTAGTTGTGTTGAAGTTTCGTTAGAAGCTCTGCCAAAACCTCCGTTTCCAAAAATGAATGTTGTAGAAAATGTTGTTTTGACAATTTTGGAAAATTTTATAACACTAAAAACCTCCTTTATATCCTCTGCTAGAGGGTATTTTCCTTGTAATGATTCATATGTTTGAGGGAAAATTTGAGGTCATAAAAGCATCATATGGCTCACTTGTCATGATGAGGATAGAAGACGAAAGATTTCTAAAGTTGCAAGGTACCTCTCCTCATGCACATAACTTTGCATTTAGTTATCACTATGATGAAGGTACATTCCCTTAAATTATTATATGGCATTCTAAATTTGTACACTTGAACTATGACAACATTCGATTGTTGAAGAAAAATGGTGTTACTAGTTTTCCTACAATTCCTAGGAAACTTAAGCAATGTGATGCTTTTATTCTAGGAAAGCATAACAAATAGTCTGTTCATGATTCAAATTCTAGAGCACATAGAAAACTTGAAATTATTAATTTAGATTTATGTGGCCCCATGCTTATTCCTTTTGCAAAAGGAAATAAATATATGATGACATTTATTGATGACTACACTAGAATGTATTGGGTTTACTTTCATGCATGGATTGAAAATGATGCAAACTTATATTGGCTCTATTCGCATTGATATTGGAAAATAATACACTTCAAATGAATTTGAAAACTATCTTTTCCAACATGGGATCAAACATCAAACAATCGTGCCTTACAATCCCCAACAGAACGGTGTAGCTCAAAGAATAAACACAACAATTTTAAATATGGTACGTTCCATGACGTTTTTCAAGAATGTGAAATTGATGTTTTGGGTTGATGCAGTTCTATGTGTTATGTATATAAAGATTAGGTGTCCTTCTAATTCAATTAGAAACAAGACTCCTTATGAATTGTGGCATGGCCACATTCCTTCGGTAAAACATCTCAGGGTATTTGGATCCACTTGTTATGCCTTGATACCTAAGGAACAAAGAAACAAACTTGGTGCAAGGAGTCGTAAGTGTATCTTATAGGGGTATTCAAATACCTCCAAATCATATCGTCTCTATGATGAATTTAATAAGAAGTTTGTAGTATCTAGAGATGTCATATTTATTGAATCTTCCAAGACTAACAATGTTGTTGAAAGGTTCGCTTGGATATATTTGGGCATGAAAATTCATTTCAAGAATCTGATAATCATATTACACATATTTAAGGGGGGGGAGGGGGGTTCCAATACTGGATAAATTTGTGGAATCTTATTTTGAAGCACTTTCTCCTCCACATGAAGATCCAACCACGAATGACACTTTGAGTGATGCGATTTACAGAATTGGGAGACTCAGTCTTGTTTCAGCCCCAACTCAGTCAACTGAGTAGCTTGGGCCATGTCATAAATTTCCATCTTGGTGAGGTTGGAAAGATAGGAACAATAAGTTCCACTAGGAAAATGGACGTGATGTAGATTATTCTAATTCACCTATTGTTATGGATTTTTCTTATAATTGTGAATTGAATTTGTCTACATATTTTGAACCAAATTCCTTCAAAAAAATTGCTTCTCATGATGAATGAAATAAAGAGATGCAGAAGGAATATGATTCCTTGATAAAGAATGGCGCTTGGAAGTTGTTTTATCCTCCATTGGGAACCAAACCTATTGGTTGCAAGTGGGTCTATAAGAACAAGTACAAAGTTGATGTGTCACTTGACAAGCACAAATACAGGATTGTGGAAAAATGTTTTGCACAGAAATAAGGGGTCGATTATGAGGATAATTTTTCCCCCACAGGAAAATGGGCTACCATCCGAACACTTTTTTCCTTGGTAGCTCAGAACGGTTGGAAAATCAATCAGATGGATGTAAAAAATGCTTTCTTGAATGGATATCTAAAGGAGAATGTTTTTATGTTCCATCCAGAAGGATTTTTTGTGAAGAGCCAAGAACAAAAATCATGCAATCTTGTAAAATCTTTGTATGGCCTCAAACAAGCACCTCGAGCTTGATATGTTAACTAAGCATCTTCTGAAACTTAACTTCAAACATTATGATCTTGATGGTGCAACTTTGTTTGTTTAGAAAGTTGGAAAAATAGTTGTATATCTTTTGATGTATGTAGATGATCTTTTGATGACAGGGAACAATGAGAGCTATATTGCATCCATAAAGAAGGAATTGAGGAAAGGTTTTGAAATGTCTGATTTGGGCTATGTTTACTACTATATTCGTATTGAAGTAACTCAATATCCTAAGTTTATATTCCTCTCTCAGAAGAATTAAATTGGAGATCTATTGAATAGGTTTGGCATGGTTGAGTGCAATCCTTTTACTACTCCAATTGAACAAAATTTTAAGCTCATATCCATTGAAGGAAAAGAATTTGAGGATACAACAAATTATAGACAACTTGTAGGAAGTATCAACTACCTGACTACTACCAGACTGAACATCTCATTTGTTGTTGGAATTATCTCCAGGTTTATTCAAAATCCTTGTGAGGGACATTATTTTGTTGCAAAAAGACCTCTAAGGTACTTGAAAGGGACTCAAGACTTTGAACTCAAGTATAAACAAGTGGGTGACTTCATCTTGATTGGATACTATGATTCATACTTTGATGGAGACAAAGAAACCAGAGTATCTTCTTCAGGTTATACTATGAGTCTTGAATCAGGAACTGTCTCCTGGAGATCACAGAAACAATATGTTCCAGCAGATTCCACAACTGAGGAAGAATATGTCGTAGAATATGAAGCAACAAAGGAAATTGTGTGGCTAAGGAAATTTCTGGAAGATTTGCAGATGAAACAAGTGCATTCAACTCCACTCATGATCAAAAACACTTTTGCAATAAATTTGGTGAAGAACCCAAAGTTCCATGATCAAAAGAAGTACATCAATAAAAAATACCATTTGATTCAACATCATGTTGAGGCCAAGACAATCCATCTACGCCATTGTTCCACAAATGAGCAGATTGCAGACATCTTCACCAAAGGGCTTGGAAGAGAAAAGTTTGAAAGATTGAGAACAATGCCTGGAATTACCAACATCCCTTCATATTAAGGGGGTAAATGTTGACACCTAATCCTATGGATTGGCTGAAATTTTAAAATAGTGTAAATATAAAATAAGCAGAGGCACAAGATAAAGAGACACTGAGAGATGAATCCCAAGAGTCTCACCCTCCATGTATATATTGATGTGCATCCTTTAATTCAAATCAATCTAGTTTCGCCGGAGTTACCGCCTATATTGGAAAAGCATAAGAATCATCGTGATTCATTCAAGGAATATTGAAGGAATTTATTTTATGAAGGAGAAAGAGCTCCGGGTCGATGGAAACTAAGGAAATTAATTTGGTAACAGATGAAAAGAAAGCTCCATTGTAGAGGGAAGACCTGGAATTTAGATAGAAGCTATGAAACAATGGAACCTCTGACTGCATAAGATCATATAGGAATCTTAATCATTCATTGTATAGGAGGCGATGTTATCACTCTCCCTAAATTCCTAAGGCTGACAGTAGGATTGGAGAAAGGGAACCACATACCAAACTTTGGGTCAGGTAGCTGGCCCTACTCGGAGCAGAGAGTGCTCTCACTTTGTCACTTTAAATATTAAAATGAATGGCCGAGTATTATATGATTTTAGTCTATAAATGTAAGCTTAATAAGTAAAATTTGTTTGATGTTTTGAATGCTCGATAGAAAAGTCAGTGAATGGACTGTAAATGAGGTTTTTAGGTCTGTAATTCGAGGTGAGCCTATAGAGAGTGTGTGAAGAAAGATAGGTATTTTGGAAACATGTTAATCAATAATTAAGTATAGGATGAATATGGAGTAGATTTTGAATGAGCACTAGGGTTAATTCATTCAATTATGAAGAAAATAAACATCATATGGTGAATCTTGTCTAAAAAAGAGCATGCATAAACATGAAATCTGCTCTCAAAATTACAAGATAGAGACATATACGAATAATTAGACATGGTATTAAGCATAATATGATAAGAAAACATGAGAAAAATAGATGATCCAGAGCATACCACAAGTATCTCAGCAAAATTACTACAAATGTCTTTTATTTCATTCCACATGTTGGTTGCAAGAGCTCCACTACAAAATATGAGACTATCCAACCCAACAAAAGACAAAATATAGTCTACTTATAGAAAATATAGACTATGAAAACTCATCAGGTCGAAATCCCATCCAAAATGGATCATAAATGTGAAATATGAGTCATTTCCTAGTTTCTAGGGAGGTTAGAAACCATTCCCTGAATTTTAGCTATAGACTAGGAGTGTTTGTCCCTTAAATTAGTTAAAAATTACTTGATGATAGGAAGCCAAAAAAAACCCAATAACTCTAATGAGAACTCATATGACAGCATAGCCTCAAATTTGTGACCATTTATGAGCTTGACAAGTGTCCTGAGGGAATCCAATGCTGATCTATGAAAATTATGACTGAAGATTTTAAAAATAATTTGCAGAAGTGTAACAGAACTTTGGAGGCACTTTTGAGGGACTTTGAGAAGTCCAAATCCACTTTTGAAATTTTTTTTCAACTAGCCCTATGTTTGTAGTTTTCAGAACATCTTAAATTTTTCAAAATGGACCACATGAAGGCCTTCAAAAATCCATTCTCCTAGGGTCACTCAAAAGCGTAACAGAGGGTTCAAAAAGGAGGCAGAAACATGAAAAATATGTGGGTTTTAAGCTTTTTCTCGCAAATTGTAGCTTCACATGCTATGAGGATTCCTGATATATGATTTACTCATAAAAATACATCCATCCATGTAATCCAATCACCATTTTGATTCCTCCAAAACAAAAATTCATAAGAGTCTGTTACCCTTCTGCAATGAGAAATTTCCAGAATTCTGCAAAAAATCATGTAAAATACCAAAATTGCTCAAAAGCTTTCAAAATTGGTTCGTTGAATCATGTAAGAGATAATATACACAGATAATGAAGCTTCAACCAATAAATCCAATTTTTCCTTCTCCTTGAGCTTCATTTGCACCTCTTTAAGCCTCATCTTCAGTTTAAGCCTTATTTGAGAAATGGTGTCCCTGGTGTGATAATGGTTTGCCATGTGCCTCTGAAGATTATTATAATTTTTCTCCTTTTTAAATAGTTTCTCCAGATGATCATTAACTCTTGATATCCAAAGCTCTCTATCCTCATTGAGCTCCATGGCAATGAGCTCATCAAATGTCAATTCTCTAGATTGATGAATTGACTGTCTTTCTCGCTCCGACGCCCTTTTGAAGCCTCTTGTTCTTGGTATTTTTGTGTGTGTTTCAGCCTCCATCTCCTACATTTGGTCAAAAACAATAATTTTCTTTCCTTTACCTCTGTTCACCTCCATGTATTATTTTTACTTTCTTTGTAGAAGCTTATTCACTTGCAATTGAAAATTTTCCCGCTTAAGGAAAGTAATTCGAGATTGGGCAATGGAGAAGGCCTCTTTCAATTCTGATATCTCTTTATATTTCTCTTTGATGATGTCTTCAGCTGATTTGACCTCCTCATGCTCTGATACCTTAGGCTCCAATGGAACTGACTCAACATGCTGATGCAAGAGATGCTAATCCTATATTTGACATTGCTCAACATGGGTGCCAAGTGTAAGAAAAATCCTGGTAGAATTAGGCACAAAAACATGTCTCTTCCCTCTCTCATATTTGTGAAAAAATTCCACAACCATAGACACATATGAAATCTGAATAGGCATGTAGAAGAGCCAATCTCCATTGGTTGTGGTGATGGTGTAATAGGCAAGATAGAAAGCATTGCTAACAATCTCTCCAAGAAGGCTTCCCATGTCATGTTTATGGACGACAAGTGATGCAACACAATGAGCTTGATTAGGCCATGATTAAAGATACTAGTATGATGATCTTACCTTCTACTCTAGACCTTCTCAGCCATCTTAATCAATCTGCTGTATAAATAATGAGGCAAATGAAGTGTTTTGACTGAGGTAAAATGCATCAAAAGCCTGATGTGATATCTATATAGCATGGAGAATCTTCCTTCGCATGTGAAGTACTTCATTATGAACATCATCAGAGGATCATAATTGTTTCTAATATTCCTGAAAGGAAAAATAAATTATGGATCATCTCTAACATGAGGCTTGAGGGATTTCTTGCAATTTTCAATGTCTAGGTCCATACCCTTGAACCACTGCTCTCCATGAGAGGGGATACCTGTAGCTGAAGAAATTATGTCAGATGATAGGCTGATCTCCATACCTACAAGAGTGAAATTTCCCATATTGTAGTTGGTTTCAAAAAGGTTGGAAAACTAAAAATGATACCCCCATTCCATAAGCCTTTCACAAAATGTTAAACACTGAGTTATTTGAAAGAACCTTCTTGCTATGGTGAAGCATTAATCTTGTGCATGGTGAATGGCTCAAGCCTGAGATGGTGCCCTCCTTTGAAGTTATTCTTGTCACTTTCCATGGTGCTTCTCACTGGAATGATGAAAACCCTAGGATGTCAATGATATGAGTGAAAGAATGGAAATTTGGAAAAACAAGGTTTACGAAGGTGTGAGTTTTGTGGATGAAATGGAGGGTCTTCAAGCTGAGAAAATTTCTAGAAAAAATTAAGTACGTAGTGTTGTGTGTTAGCTTCAAGTTTTAGGTGGAATGAGATAAAATGGATGTATGGAAGGAATCAAAATGTCTAAAACACAGGAAATTACCAATTTTGACTGTGAGAATAGCCTATGCAATAGTAGGGTAATTTTGTGAGGTGAAATAGGGGTGATGGGGTTGAGCAAAAATTTTGACAAAAATTCAGTGGATAGGGTCATGTCTTGTCTCCACAATGAAAGTGGAATTAAATCAAATGAAGGGGTTTAGGATGATGAAAACCTCAATGTTGGGCTAGAATTGTAATCTACGGATAAATTACGCTTCCCTAGATAGGTGTTAGTCTAGAACAATAGGTGAAAGACTATACTACCATTTCTCCTAACTCAGAATAGATACACATAGAGGATTGGAGGCTTACTTTTTCAGTTGCTTCCAAGTGGCTCCTTCTGTCGCTTTTGTTGCAGCTTCAAGTTCAAGCATTTTTTGAGCTGAATGCTTCCTGCAAGAAAGAACACTAATGAATGATTTGAAGTGACCTTCCAGCAAAATTCCCAAGTCTCATCATAGCATGAATCTCTCTAGCAGTAGCTTCAAAAACCAAGCTCTCAATTGACAATTCTCCAGCATTTCTCTACTCAAATTATTCCTTTCAAACACTTAGATCTGTGTTCAATTTATAGATGAACTATAGTTTGTTTTGCAATCAATAGCTTTCCAAAAATAGGCAATACATGTTTCCAGTCATGTAGATCTCAAATGGACACTTGGATCCGAAGCTGGACACATGTGAACTCTTCTAGAAGGCACTAGCCAAGTGGAGATTCTGGAACAATGAGAATTTCGCTCCCAATGTGACCAACGCACCTTTGAATGTCGGGAAGTGCTTTTTAGGGCAGCCTTGCATGGGGATACATGCATATGCAACGCACTTAGGCCCCTTAGAGCATGCATTGGTGAGCTCTCATATGCTAAATAATAAGCTTCAAACCATGGAAACCTTTGCTTGATGAAAGTTTTGCTTGATTTGTCTTGTTTCTTGTCTTAGGGAATGTAGCAACTGAAATGATAGGGAATGATATGCCCTTGATCATTGGTCCTAGAGATGATGCCCAGTTAACTAGGTCATTGGGAATGGTGCCCAAATTGACCTATAACAATTGCCCCCTAAAGCATGAGATCCAAATAATAAGAACATTTGATTGAGATGCTTTACGCTGTGATGAGCCTGGAAACGAAGCGGAATGGTCACCTGCATCAATATTACAATACATTTCATCATGATATATCCTCTATTGATCATAATTGTTGAGGGTAGGCATTCCCATGTTTAGCACATAAAACAATCTAATAACATGTACATAATTCAGAAATTTGTCTACATTGGAATGTTGCCCAGATGCAGACATGCCTACAGAGATAGACCCATGTTTGGATGAAAATCTGTATGTAAGGTCACTATACAAATCATGTGTACAAAAATCCTGAAATCGCAGCCCGGATGGATGAAACTAGATCTGGGGTGTTCTTATCTCATTCACTCGATCATTCGGTTACAAGTCTAGCCATGCGAATATATGATTTGTCATTGAACATGGAAAGACATCGTTTGATTACCAGCCAATGATGTGAGTTGTTAACAAATGCGAGAGAACCACCATTAATGCCAATGGCCCTCAAGGTACTGCAATACATTTTGTAAGGCGTGAATAGATGATTTGATGTTGAATGCCAGATAAAATCTTTCGGTCAAAGGTCCGGAAGCGAGGATCTTGTCGATGCTGTAACAAGCCTCATGGTACTATAATCTGATGTTTCTAAGTGAACTTCCTGGATATTTATTTTTTGTCGACAGGAAGTCACCTTATTGCAAAACAGGAGTTACTGAATTCGGAGACAAGGGTATGACTAGATATAGCAATTTTCAGGGATGACGGTAATGAAAATGAAGGTTTACAAGTATCGCAAATGGATGGGTTTTTAGTCACTGGATGACTTCTCTTGAATATATCGGCGACACTATGATGAGTTGGCAACATTGACCCAAAACCGAAGTGAAGGTATGATGAACCATAGGTGTGAATAAGCCGTCAAGATGATTACCCAACCCAAACAGTCACGGACATGGAGTGAAAGAAGTGTCATGTTCAAGAGCGACTTGCTACCAAAAAGAAACTTTACTTAATTTTCCCAAATTTTCCCCGGTCATTTGTAGACCAGTACCTCTTTATTTTTTAACACGCTTGAGGAGGATAACATTTGCATGATCTATAATTCAACCCTTCGAGCGAATAAAGTATCGCTATTTAATAATTTAACGAGTCTAGCGATGAATGAAACTCGATTCTTGCCATGATTGACAAGCCCGTCGCTATTTTATGTTTTAACAAGCTTAACGAAAGTGATAGCCTGGTCCTTTTTCATATTTAGAGAATCTGCAAAAGAGGAAGAAAGAGAACACCAAAATTACTTTTTCGTAAATTTGTCTCTCAGATCAAAAAAAGTGTAAACTAATATCTAAAAGAACCACTTTGGTCATGTTTAACCAAGGTATTCCTTTTTCGTAAATAATCCATCTCAGTCCGAAAAAGGGTTAAACATATACTGAGTAGATATCAATTCATTTACTTTAACGAGCTCGAAATGACAAGTGCTCGACAATATTTTCACATTATCAGAGTCTAAAAAGAGCTGAAAGAAGACTCCAGGGGTTCCTTTTTCACTGTTATTGAAGCTCGAAAAATAGATAAAAGTGTGTTTCAAATCCTTTTTCGTTTTTAACAAATCTCGAAAAATAAGAAGAAAAAGTATGCTTTGTGGTCAAGTCATTATTTGAATAAATCTGCACAACTAATCTATTCATCAGTTGTATTTCCTGTTCAGAACAACATCAAATGGATTAAAAATACCTGTTTCATGATAAAAACATAATAAAATTATAGTCATAGCAATAAATTTAATTTGCAAACAATTAAATGACTATATAAAGTAGTTTCACTATTCATTTTTACCATTCCATAGTTACCATTTGCATTTTGGAGCTCTGAACCTGATTTTTCCCCCGAACTTCAGTCGTTGATTGCAGTCGTTTTTGTGGATAGATTTCATCGCCATTTGATCCAGGTTAGTGCCATGAACCTCATCTTTCTTTCAGTATTCATTTCATTCCCATTCCTTACAAATTTTTAGGGTTTCAAGGCCCCCTAAGGTAAATTCTGCCCAAAATGAGGGCAACGCACCCCTAAATGTCGAAATCTGTGTTGCATAACAGGTACAGTGAAGGGTGCCTGCATGTGCAACACACTGTATCAGCTCAGGGAGTGCGTTGGGCGTAGTTTAAGTTTTTGATTTTCTTGTTGTGTCCAAAATTTGCCTAGTTTTTTGCAATGAATTGTATCTAATGGATCTTATGGTTGATTTTCAGGTTTCCATCAGATTATAATGACGATTACATGGAGAGAAAGAGAACATGAATAACAAGATATGATTGCCTTGAATGATCCGGTTACTGTAAGAGCCTTAAGAGATTGCAGGCTACTTAATTACTTCAAATTGTCGAGAATGAGGCAACAAATAGAACTCTTGGAGTTCTTAGTTCGAGCATGGGATCTGGCGATAGAGGCATTTCACATAAAAAATCAAGTGTTTTCCATAACAGTTGAGGATGTGTATTTTCTCATAGGTTTGTCAAGGAGAGGTTTGCCCATTTCTCTCATAGGGTCTACCATTGGAGGAGAGACAGTGAGGGATTATGTTATGCAGTATTGCTATCTAAGTTCAGAACCTAGCAAATATGGGAAAATAAACATCCAGGATGTTAGGGATTTTCCTTTGAAAACCATCCTTTTCACGATCGCTAAACTTGCTGGCACCGTTACACTACATGTAGCGAACCAATCGTATATGCAGTATGCGCTAGAGTGCTTAGAGCCAACATTATTCAACTGGTCTGAAGTTGTTCTATCTCAGATAAAGGAACAACTGAATAAAGAAAAGGGAGGAAGGAAGAAAAATTTCAGTTATGGTTCCATCCTTATCTCCTTCGCTTTGGAACGGATTCCACTGATGCAGCCACAACATGTAACATTGGATATATCTAGTCCTAGAGATCCTCGAATGCAGAGATGGGTAGAACTCATGGGTTAGCATGCAGGTCAATCGACCGTTGTGTTCTTGACTGCATTCTTCACCTAGTTCCCGTGACAGATCGTCGCCATCGATGAGTATGCATACGCAGGCGTTGACTTTCGAGGAGATCCAAATCTAGTATTACCAGAAGATGCTCAGTGGGGTGCAATGGGTAAGAATGATTCGACCATGTTTTTTGATTTTTATAAGGTTTATACAATTTTTTGTGTTTTGATTTATTTCCAAGACTAAACTAAATGTTTAATGTAATGCAGATATCAGTCGCATTCAACCAGTAGAGGAACCAGAGCACGAGGCAGATGCGCCAACAGAGAGGGATGTCGGGAGAGAAGTACTTCAGGACCGTGATATGGCTGAGACTCTAGCTGAGCTTTAGTAGCACATGGAGGGATTAACCTTCGGGATTCTGGATTGTTGACTCGAAGAGTTACCCATGCGACTGCAATGACACATTATTAGGGTTCCTAACCATTAGATGCGGTTGCTCTGAAGGATTGCTAGATCTATAGCATGTTACCATGAGCACCACTAGTTTACTTGTGACATTTTGCATACATTTTGAGGTCAAATGACCAATGTGTCTTGGGCACAAATTTTGTAAAAACCTATAACTATCTATCTATGTGTTTTTAGAGTTTTTCCTATGTTTAATGCACAATCCTATTCAATGATGTGAATGTTTTCTTTACCTATGTTGCAAATGTATATCTAAAACTTGATTAGCTAATGAATCAATTAAAGTGTTTAGATTTCTGGAAATGTGTTTATATTTAATGAAATAAAAATGTCTCTCCAAAAGTCGAACTCTTAGGAACAATCTAAGAGGTGTTGGATTTCTAACAGTGTAAATACTAGTAAGTTGTAATACCACAAGTTGTGAGTCTAACCTTATGATTATGCGGTTAATACTAAATGAAATGGAATCAAAGATAATTTCTATCAACGCACTATACTCAGCAATATTATTCGTCGATCTACTGATACAAATCCATTGAAAACTCACTAACTCATCGTTCAGAGTGAAAATGACCCACGCTGCAGAGGATAGATTCTGCGTACTATGACTAGCACCATCAGCATATCCAACAAATGGTTTTGAATATTCAGACATCTGCCATAAAATGTAAAGCGGATTACTAACGTCAAGAAAACTCTAAAAACAAATTAAGATAGTGAATGCAAATCAACAACATATAAACAATATAATACAAAAAATTACTACGCTCATGATTAAGCATAGTAACGTTTCAAATACAACCCATTTCTAGGTTGTGCCAATGGAATCCCATCGTAATCAACTAACTCATAGGCACCCTTAGCAAGAACTCTTTTGAAAATATAGGGGCCATGCCATAATGGTTCGAATTTCACTGTACCTATTACATCAGCTTCTTGATCATAAAGAAGGACCAAGTCACCCTCTGAGAAGATGTGAGGCTGGACATTTTTGTCATATTGCGCCTTTATACGTCTCTTATGCGCTTCGTTGGCCAATTGGGTTTCACGACGCATTTCATCTAGATGGATGAGGTTAAGGAGATGCACTTCTTCTTTTGAGGTGTCAGGTAACAAGTCTATCGCGAGTTTTAACGATGATATTTCACATTGGATTGGTAAGATAGCTTCCAGACCATACACCAATTGAAAAGGGGTAAATCCGGTTACTTTTCTCACTGAGGTTCGATATGCCCACAAAGCAGAGTAGAGGATCAGGTGCCAGTTCCTTTTACGGACTCCTATCATTCGTTGAAGCATTCATTTAAGAATTTTGTTAATAGCCTCAACTTGTCCATTTGATTGTGGATAATAAGGAGTATAATTACCATGTGACTATCCTAACTTGGAAGTCAATTCAGACATCATATGGTTGCGAAAATGCTTCCCATGATCCGTAACTATAGCCTGTGGGACCCCAAACCATGCAATAACATGATTGAAGAAAAACAATGCATTTTTTTGTCCTGTGTTGTTGAATGTAGGCATCGCTTCGGCCCATTTGGTAAAATAGTCGACTGCGAAAATAATATAACCATGCCCCCCGGACGAAGGAGGGTTACAGGTCATGAAGTCAATACCCCATTTCGTAAATGGTCCAGCAGAGACAACAAGATGCATTGGCGCTGGCTGTTTGTGGATTTTACGGTCAATAATTTGGCATGCATGACAACTTCTGACTACGAGGATGCAATCTCAAAAAATAGTAGGCCAAAAGTAACCAGCGCGGAGTATCTTCTGCGTGGTATAATATCCAGATAAATTTCCACCACAAGCCCCAACATGGAAATCATTTAACAATTTTTCGGTCTCCTCATGAGTGAGGCACCTCCTTAAAATGGTATCGACACCACGATGATAAATTGTATCACTGACGATCATGTAATCTTTGGCTTGGTATCGAATATGTTGATGATCAGAGCGAGAGGTATTAGGTCGAAAAGTTTGGGTTTGGATATAAATGATGAAATCTTCATACTATATATCAGATGATCCAATCAGAAACAGAGACTCGTCTGGAATAGATGGTTATGACGTAGTTGCAGTACTATCAGAGGGAAGGTCACAGAGAAGCTCAGCCAAAACTAACAGCCAAAACTAAATATTTCTTTGACTTGGAGCAGGATATAATGGCGAAAGATTTGGACAACTTGAATAGCTACCAAGGCAAGCTTTTCCACGTATGAGTACTTAACTTCTGTATCATTGAGATTACAACTCAAATAATAGATCGGATGTTCAATTCCATCTTCTACTTGGACAAAAGCCATTGCGATGGTCATTTCAATCGCGACGATATATAGGAAATAATCATTTTGATAATTAGGAGGATACATTAATGACACTCGGACAAGATGGTCCTCGACAGCATCAAAAGAAGCTTGTGCAACTTGGTCCCAATGGAAGGGAACCCCCTTTTTCAATAATCGAGTAAATCCTTTAGCCATTTCAGCGTAGTTTGGAATGAAATTTCTCAGGAAGTTAGCTTTTCCTTGAAGTTTTTGTATCTGAAGTAAGTTTGATGGTGTAGGAAAATAAATAATGGCCTGTACCTTCATATGGTCTATTGGAATTCCTTCTTTTGAGACCACGAATCCAAGCAATCGACCAGAACCAACACAAAACACACATTTGTGTGGATTGAGGCGTATCTTGTAGTGTCGGCAACATAAGAAAATGGATCTCAAATGCATTGGGTGATCAGTCTGATTTCGTGAATGCACTGGTAAATCATCTAGATATGGTTGAACAATGTGCTTGATGTCGTTGAAAGCATAATCCATTTCTCTCTAAAAAGTTTCCCTAGCATTCTTTAAACCAAATGGAAGTTTCCTATATGCAAATGTGCCCCAGGGACAGATGAATGATGTCTTATGTTGGTCATCTGGGTGGATATTGATTTGATTGTAGCCAGAAAATCCATCCGTGAACGAAAAAATTTCGCATCTAGCACAATCGTCAATAATATGGTCGAAAAAGGGAGTAGGATAGTTGTCTTTTGGACAAGCCTGATTAACATCCCGATAATCGATGCACACTCTAATGGTTCCTTGTTTTTTAATAACAAGAATGATATTGGAAACCCACTCAGTTAGCAGAACAGGGTAAATGAAACCAACATGCAAAAAAATTTCAACTTCTGCTTTGATGGTAGCGGCTTTCTTTGGATGAACAGGACGAAGCCGTTGACGCACCGGTTTGACATTAGGATACATATTAATAGTGTGTTCAACTATACTAGTATCTATTCTTGGCATTTCCTCGTAAGACGAAGCGAATACGTCACAAAATTCATGAAAAAGAGAGCAATATGAATCAAGTTCTAATGGAGAATAAGATACACCGACATGAATATTTTATACAATGCCAAGTTTGGTCGAAATATCGATAGAAACCGTTTCTTCGATATTTGATAAATTTCATTTAGATTCAATTGCATTAATCAAAAAATAATTCAAAAATAAATTTTGGATGGATGGGTGATATAGTTCACTAAGATTATTTTCTTCATAATCAGGGAGATGGGAATGATGATGATAATCTTCCCATGGTTCTCCTTCTGACATGATAGCTTCCAAAATATTTTCATCTGCCAAAAATTTTGAGGAAAATGGATCAAATGGAGTACCAAAATCTAATGAACGATCAACCCAAACACTCAGCGACGCTGATTTTGTATTTTCCGCCCAAGCCAAATAGATTGATTGTTATTGTAGCTCAATAGGGCTGAGCGGTAAAACGTCATCCAATTTAGAAATATCAGAATCACTCGTACTCTTCCTTAAGCCAGATAGAGTGGAAGAGAGCATGTAGCAGGTCTCTATACTTGAAATTTCTGCCAATGTTGCGGGTGGAGGTAATGCAAAGGTTCCCATAAGAGTGGAATCCTTTAAGAGTCCTACACCAATGTTCTAAATTTCTAGTTGGGGTAAGTGAATATATGGAACTCTTCCAGTTACTTGTGAAGCGGAGGCAAAAAAGGATAATTGATTAATGACTGTGATTGTACCTTTATGTGGAAAGGAAATCATTCTAAAGTATGTAGAAACAATGGCAGTCATCACATATACCCATGTTCTTCCGAGTAAAATATTATAGTCAAGGGATCTGTCAACAGCCTCGACATCAATACTTACTGTTTTCCCCCCTAATTCAACTTGCAAGTTATTAATAAACCACAAGGTTTATATGTTCTTCCATCAAAATCCTTCAACGTCATTGATGATTGTGATAATCGCGGCGAGCCAAGTGATTTCCAACAGTTTAGAGACATAATGCATGTAGATGCTCCCTCATCAATAATAGTGCGACGAACAAGGTGATTGAGAACATTTACTTGTATGGAGAATGCCAATTCTGCTGGTAATTGTGGCACATAGCCCGTATGATTAAAGACGACAAGATTAGAATCAGTCGGATCAATTCCACAAATGGCCGACAATAAAGTCTGTTTCTTGGAGGGACAATTTTGTAATACCTCAAGAGCGGACATAACTGAAGGGGATTGAGCCAAATCTTCAACTATATTTTAATTTTGTGCAGCTCTTGCTCGAGGATTATATGTCGATTTATGAATTACTCCCTTTGGTGGCTTAATTTTCAATTCAGGAATAATAGGAGGTGGTATTGATACATTAGATGGATTCATTGTCGAGGTAGTAGGTTGATTAGTGGCTAGACTACTATAGTATTTATTCCGCGTTGACACCAAAATACCTTGTGAAGGTTTTGTGGTGTATAACATTAACACTTGGGAACTAGGAGCTGGATCCGTAGCAACCAAATTTGTGTCCGGATTTGGAAATGGGTTTGTCAACAAATCTAATGCATGAGAAGTCTTGATCATTTTTGAGACTTCGGCACGGTGAGGACAATCCCTAACAAAGTGTTCCTCGTTAAAGATTATGCATGGATAACGAGGTTTCCGTGGTCCAGATGGTTGATCAAATGATCGTTCCTGCGGGTTAGAAGTTTTCTTTTTCTTTGATTTCCCCTTTTTCTTACCTCCTGGTTGCTTATCACTTTTCCCTTTGTCAAATGACATGACATTAATTTCAGAAGTAAGTGCAGGATCAGATGTAGCAGGGTGGTGTGTGTTTTCAGTTCCTATCAAGCCGTCTCCGGCATGAGTGTCCTTTATTTTACAAAGAACATTGAAATTAGATCGCGACGCATTAGGAATTTTTTCATAGAGCATGCTAGACTGAGTTTAAATCAAGTCTAAATATTGGGCATGAGCGATAAATTGCTCTTCTGTGACAACACCACCTTTAGCCACATCCTCAGTTATAGATGGTAACAGAGACTTAATGAACCATTCAACAAGGAGCTTATTAGGAACAAATTTCTTAAAAATTCGTCGACGGCGACCCCACTCATGAATATGATCGGAAATGTGAGTAGCATTAGTCTGTTTGAAGTTGTTCAAGAGTTCTGTTCCAGTCTCATATCTGATCGGTAGCTGGAAATGGGTCAAAAAGACAGTAGCTAAGGCTGTGAAATTGTCAAAAGAAGCTCTAGGTAATTCAATTTACCATTTAGCTGCCGGACCTGTGAGTGTACGCTGGAAAAGACATAATCGAACAGAATCATCATTTAGGGAATTTTATGAACACCATAAATGATAAGTCATAACATGAGTTGATGGATCTTCTCCAGGGTTTCCATTGAATTTAGGAATGTCAGAGGGTAATTTATGAGGTATCACCAGCCACCAAGGAGCATAGTTGATAGGATCATTGGTTAACTGGTTTAAATTTGGTAATTCCAAGGTTGCAGCATAAGGCAATTGTCTATTAAGTTTAGGTTGAGCATAGCTAGGATAAGATGGAATTGCTTGGGAAACAGGTCTTTGAGCACCAGCATATGGAATTTGATGCTGGTAACCTGGATAGGGGTTGTTTTGCATAGAAAATGCTTTAGAATTATGTTGACCAAAACCTGGATATGATACTTGTTGAAATGAAGTTTGAGGAATTTGCACCGGGCAGCCACCAATGTTATAACCCAAATTAGTGTAAGTTGGATTCGGTTGATATATATAACCAGGTTTCATTTGTGACATCCCATAATATGGTACACCAGCTTGTGAATAAATGATCCCTGATACAGGTTTTTGTAAATTAACCAAAGGATTTTTAGTCTGTGGACCCAAAATTTGATGATATTGAGTTGAATAACCTACCTGATAAGGTTGATGTATAATATTTTGATTATGTAATAGGGGTATAGATGTATTAACAAGTGGTAATGAAGTGGGTGTAACAGGTTGAGCTGGTTGATACGAGTGTACAATTATTTGTGGTTGGATAGGCAGAGTGGGCAGCCATTGAGAAACATTCATGTCAACATTAGTTTGACCAAAATGTGACTGAGTACTGTCGTATTGGGTGACCAAAGGTTTCCCCCAACATAAGGAGGATAATAAGACGGAAAATAATTTTCTCCAAATGTTGGGAGTCCAGTTGATATGGTACTTAAAGGAATTGACCCATAAGGACCGACTTGATATTTCCCTGATGATGGATGTAATGAATCAAGTCGTTCAATACTAACTATAGGACTACCAGTTAAAACACCAAATGGTGACATTGGTAAAGACCATGGTCTTGAAGATGTACTAGAGAAAGTGCCATATAATGATTTGTAACCTGTTGGGACCAAAGGGCCACCATGCAAATATGACTTTGGTGAGGTTTTGAACATCGATAGAGTAGCTAGGGTAGGAGCTGACGTAATTGGAACAGTAGACCCAATGGAAGATGTTGGTTCAGAAATGGTTGTATGACTAAATGTATACTCTCTGAAATCAACGAGAGATTGAATGACGATGGGATCAACAAAAGCGGATGGAAATGATTGAGGAAAAGACTGGTACAGGTAAAGGTCTCCCCCAAAATGGGTTGGACTTAAAGGTGTATCAGGTTTTGGGATTTCTTCAATCGCAATTAAACCAGGAGGAAGAACTTCACCGTCAGGCCCAAAATATATTTTAGACGGTTGACAGTGTGATATAGGAGTTTCAGTGGCTACAAATATTTGTGGAGTGACCAAGATAGGAACAACTTCCGGTTGTTCAAGATTCAGATTTTTTGGCAAAGAAGAGACAAGATCTAGATCAATTTATGATTGAGCAATGTCGGGTCCAGGAGGTATGGTCTCAACGATTGAATGGATCGTGACCATGAGTAGCTGTGAAGACTCTGTTTCAACAACAGTAAATGAACCGGGATGTGTGGAAACAATTTGAGCTAACTTTGGTTTAAATGATGATGTTTCACCAGAGGTACAAATTGTACTTGATTCAACAGATCGTGATTGCCTTCGCCTATAAATTCCGGTGGTAAAGGTGGTTTTAAAGCTAATCTATGTGAACGATGGGGGGTAGGATTTTTTTCTTCCAAGATTACTTATTTATTTTAACCAGAAACAAAGAAACAAAAAGAGGGTACTGCTAGGAAAAATGGTTTACCAAGAAACTGTGAACTGCAGAATACCTCCTGGCTAACCAAGAAGTACGGGCAGGTAATCTCCCCGAATGTTGTGTTCGGTGTATCACAATTTCAAGGCAGTCGACTTGGTTCACTATGGATGGATAGCACCTAAAAGTTTTCCTCCCAAATATACTCGAAGGTACATGGAGGCCCAAGTCCGTATTAGCGATGTATGATGCGAAACCGCACAGTGAGAGCACCCCTTTATACTTATCGTACTGTAAAACCGCTCGATATACCCGAAAGTACGTGGAAGAGCTATGATATACTTACGTACGTGGAGTGAGGTATCACAGACAAGTTAATGAAAACTGCTATGTTTTACAACGCCGGAACACGTCTCTAGCCTAGACCTTCTAAATATTATCGTTATGGTTCCAATGGATTGTTAAGTAAATTGAGATTTATTTTATGTTGATCTTGCTTAACAATTTTCCTTTCAGGTTCACCACGATGATGTATATGAAATTCCTAAAATTCAAGATAAGAATGATAAACAAACTTTCACTTTCAGCTTTTTCAATGAAGAACCTAGCTACTAAGGAAAGAGAGCAAATATTTTGTGAGCAAGCAAATCAATGAATAAAAAAAATCAACAAATTAAAAACTAAATGAAGATTTCCTAATGTTCCTTTTGCAAAACACACACAATCCTACATGCAAATGCAAGTTTTTCTTCTCAGTTTCCTTAATGTTATGAATGTAGAAAAGAAACTAGGTGCACTAGATCAATAATTCAAATGCTTTTTACTTTCGAGAAATGAAGAATACAAACAACAATTTCTCTTTTAAAGGAAAAACGAGGATTTGAACAACAATTTCTCCTATCAAGGAAATGAAGATTTTACGACAATTTCCTATTTCGAAAGAAAATGATTCTTAATGCGACCATAAAAAATACTTTCAAATCAACTTGTCAATGATAAAGAAAAACATTTTTAAACAAACATTGAACAAATTTTCAACCAAAGGAGGAAGAAATATATAGATTCACTGGTCAATTGAGCATCAAACTTTTCAGAACACAGCAGCAAACAAAACTAAAGAAATTTTCAAAGTGTAATTTGGTCACTTTCAGGAGTCAACGCAGTCTCCAAGGGGAGACAGTGCTCTGCAACACAGGCTTGGAAGGAAGACAATGCTCTGCAAAGCACTGTGTCCAGACTAAGGGTGCGTTAGGCGTAGTAGACAAGGAAAAATACTACTGTTTGGCTCACTGTCTTTGCAAATTAAGCTCTGAAAAATTATAATCTTTATGTGTAACAACTACTGGGTGGATTTACAAAGAAAATTAGAGACTAAAACACCTAAAACTAAGAGAAATTCTCCCCAGTGGAGTCACCAGTTTGTTGGGTTAGAATTTTAATCTACGTATAAATTACGCTTCCCTAGACAGGTGTTAGTCTGGAAGAACAGATGAAAGACTATACTACCATTTCTCCTAACTCAAAATAGATACACAGAGAGGATTGGAGGCTTACTTGTTCAGTCACTTCCAAATGGCTCCTTTTGTCGCTTCTGTTGTAGCTTCAAGTTCAAGTGGTTTGTGAGTTGAATGCTTCCTGCAAGAAAGAACACTAATGATTGATTTGAAGTGACCTTCCAACAAAATTCCCAATTCTCATCACAGCATAAATCTCTCCAGCATTAGCTTCACAAACCAAGCTCTCAATTGAAAATTCTCCAGCATTTCTCTACTCAAATTGTTCCTTTCAAACACTTAGATCTGTGTTAAATTTATAGATGAAATGTAGGTTGTTTTGCAATCTATAGCTTTCCAAAAATAGGAAAGACATGTTTCCAGTCATGTAGATGTCAAATGGACACTTGGATCCGAAGCTTGACACATGTGAACTCTTCTAGAAGGCACCGGCCAAGTGGAGATTTCGGAACGATGAGAATTTTGCTCCCAATGTGACCAATGCACCTTTGAATGTCGGGAAGTGCTTTGCAGAGCAGCTTTGCGTGGGGCTACCTGCATATGCAATGCACTAAGGCCCCGTAGAGCTTGCGTTGGTGAGCTCTCATATGCTAAATAATAAGCTTCAAACCATGGAAACCTTTAGTTGATGAAAGTCTTGCCTGATTTGTCTTGTTTCTTGTCTTAGGGCATGTAGCAACTGAAATGATAGGGAATGATAGACCCTTGATCATTGGTCCTGGAGATGATGCCCAGTTAACCAGGTCATTGGGAATGGTGCCCAAATTGACCTATAACACTCAAAACACAGTCAATTCCCAATCTTGACTGTGGGAGAAAACTAGTGAAAAAGTGTTTTTTGAAGTTTAAGGGCCATGGATCCAAGTAAGAATTTTGAAAAAAAATCAGCGGATAGGTTGAAAACTTAAATCCACAATGAAGGTGGAATGAAGGAAAATGGATGGGTTTAGTTATTTCAAAATCCTAAAACACATTCACCTTAGTTTTCACAATTTTGACTTTTTGCTGTGTAAAATAGTTTGAATTTAGGGTTTTGATGGTTTAAAACATGTCATGCATGATGGTGTAGGTAATAAGAATATTTATATGGGCATGGATGATGTAGGTTTAGGGTTTATGTGATAGGGTAGGGTATATTTAAATGGTAGGTTAGGGTTTTTACAAAAATAAAAAATAAAAACACATATATGGGCAGTGGAGACATGGTGACAACATAAATGATATGAAATATTTATAAAAAAAATCAAAATCTGACCCAAAACAATAAAATATATGATTACTTACCTTGTGAAGAGGCTACTCCTTATAATAGAAGTCGAACTTCAAAGGTTGGATGGTTTCGAGCTTCAAAAACCAGAACCGGCCACCTACAAGAGCATAACAAAGGGAATTTTTTGCAAGATACAGAAGTGTAACAACGTGTTTTTGGAGATCACATAAGCATAACAACAGGAGTATGCAATGCTTGTGCAACACTGCAGGAGCGTAACAACATTGTGCCATGTTCATAGGAGCATAACAAAATCACTTAGAAATGAAACACAATGCCACAAAAGTGTAGCAAGGAAAATGTTTTAGGGATTGCAAGTGTTTTTGAGCGGGATTTGAAGTTTATGGCTTTGATTTTAAAAGTTATGGAGGGAAAATGGAGATGAGATTTTATCTCACATGAAATGAAAAATGTGTAATGAATAAAAAAAAATTTGCAACCCTTTTATAAACTTATGAAATTCTCCTTTACCACCTTTTTCCTTTTGACACTTGATAATGACTTTTTAAAACCTTTTGCTTTTGAAAAGTGACATGTTTCCCCTTCAAACGACATAAGAAAAATAATTTTACTTCCTTAATTCTCCTTGACCTTTGAAGTGACCTTTTTCATGGAATTTTTAAATGAGACATTGAAAACACAATTTTCCTTTGAAATGTGTGAAATACTTCTCACCCTTTGACATCTGCAAATGACCTTTTTGAGCTTTTGTACAACGTGGAAGATGACATGTTTCTCTTTCAGAGGTAAGAAGGCATAATAAAACTCTTTTGAACCCTTTGACATGAAAAGTGACTTAATTTACCTTTGAATGAAATTATGAAACAATTTCTCCTTTTCATGAAACAGTAAGGGTCTTTTTCAAAAGCTTTGAAAATTTCTCATTTGATATGACTTTTCAAACGAGATGAGGTGCGTCTAAAAACATGAGGATGACTCCTTTTACATTTGGGTGGAATAATAGGTCAGGTTGACCTCCTTTGGAGCTTTGACAGTCAAAATGACTCTTTGGATCCTTTCATAAAATAGTGAGACATAATTGTTATTTTTCATGAGACAGTGAAACAAACTAGAGTTGTTTGGATCTTTTTAGAACTTGAGCCATATGAAACAAGAGAGATGGATTTTATTTCAACTTCATAAACATGCTTGCTCCTTCACTATGGTTTTATGGATGAAATGGAGGGTTACTGCCTTATTTTTAGTGAAAATTTGAATATTTTTCCAAAGGCATGAATGAACCTATACTTTGACCTATATGAGATGGAGTGACCTAACCCTACAACTCTTAAATGATGATGATGGAGATGGTGACCTTGAAACTGATGATGGTGATGACCTTGAAAATGATGGTGGTGAATGAAATGAAGGAGAAACAAACATGATTTAGACCTCTTCAATGACCAAAATATTTTCTGAGAACATGTTAGAAAAAGTAAAAAAAATTGAGCTATGACTTAATGGAAAAAAAATGAAAGAGTCATTTTATCACTGGAATACCTAGGCTAGTAAGAAAAATAAACCAAAAACCAATTAACCTCATTGGAGTCTATAGTTAATTTGACCCCATAGAGAAAATATTTGAAGAGTCAATATTCACTTGTGAAATTATTTATTAATACATTGGATGGAAATATAAGCACGTAGAGTAATTAATCAAATTCATGGTTGTTCATGTGAACAAGCACTTATGATATTGAAATTGATGCCTTATGGGTCTTTTTATCCCATATAAAAATTAATTCATTTTGTGGCGGCGAATGAAAATCACAATATGGGTTTGAACAAAGCCAATTTGCTCGTTGGTAGGGTTGAAGTGAATGAGGGTGTTGTTTTTAAAAGGATTCAACCTAGAGCTCAGGGATGCAGTTATCCAATACATAACACACTTCTCATATAACTATTATATCAGAGGAAATATTTAGATTGAATGATCTAATTATGTCAATAGAATCCCGAAAAAAAAGGATACATATGGCACAGAAGATAAATCCACTAGGTTTTAGACTTGTTGTAAGCAAAAATTATCATTCCCATTGGTTTGCACAACAAAGGAATTATTCCAAAGATCTTTGAGAAGAAAAAAAAAATATGCACTTACATTGCAAACTATGTACAAAAAAATATAAAGAGCTTCTAGAATTATGGAGGAAATGCACGTGTAGAGATTCACAGAAAGATCGATTTTATTTAGGTCAAAAACTATATTGGATTTCCCAACTTGTTGTTAATAGAAGGTAGGGGTCAAGGAATTGAAAAATTAAGAAACATTGTACTAATATACCTGATTATGTGGACCAAAAACTTCACATTGTTATAGGAAAAGTTGTGAAACCCTATATAAATCCTAATAATGTTGCAGAGTATATTTCCCTATAGCTAGAGAAGATATTTCCATTCTAAAAAAAAATGAAGCTAGTTATTAAAGTTGATGAACAAGAAGAGATAGAAGGTATTCAGATCCAAATTGCAGGACGTCTTGATGGAAAGGAAATTTCCCAAGTCAAGTGGGACAAGGGAGTTAGGGTTCCCCTACAAAACATTTGGGCTAGGATTGATTATTGTTATTATCTGGTTCAAACCATCTATGGAGTTTTAGGGATCAAAATTTGGATTTTATAAGAGTAGCAATAATTGGTTTTTTTATTTTATTTTTCTCAATCATGGATCAACAATTCTATCAGATTGAATAGAAATTAGATTTACCATTTTGTAATCATGTTATGCTTAGTGTGTGACTTGTTGGAATCGAGATTTTCATTCTTTTTCGGATTTATGGAGAACTTGAAATAAGAACGGATTTGTCTCTATAAAAAAACTAGAGACTAACTCATTGATTCATATTTCCAAAATCCAATGACTATGGGTAGATACTATCACCTCATAAATACTTTCTTCCACAAGAGAAAAAATGAGATTTTGATCTGTCATGAAGCGATAAAGGTTTTTAGTAATGTAGAAAAAGAAGAAAAAGGAGAAATCTTCTCCCAATATTGTATGGTTCATTAACTACCCTCTGAAAAGTAGTGCGATAAAGCATAAGAATAATTTTGATTCCTTCAATAAAGATTGAAGGAATTCAGTTTATGAAGGAGAAAGAGCTTCAGGTCGATGGAAACTAAGGAAATTGATTCTGTAACAAATGAAAAGAAAGCTTTGTTATGGAGGAAAGACTTGGGAATTAGATAGAAGCTATGGAACAATGGAACATATGATTGCATAAGATCATATAGGAATCTTAATAATTCGTTGGATATGATGGTGAAATCAACCAAAAGCCAATTAATCTCATTGGAGTCTATAGGTAAGTCGAATTGATGGAGAAAATACTAGAAGAGTCAATATTTGCGTGTGAAATTATTTATTAAGACATTGGATGGAATTATACGAGTTATTCATCCTGTAAATTAGATTCTATATACAATATGTGTAATGCATAGATATAGACTCATTTATATAACTAATAACTACACATTGATTTTACAATTTGACATAGATTATTCACGAGGAGCCGGATGAGAAGAAGCTTTCATGTCTGGTTCTAAATTAGAGATGGAATCAAAATACTATTAATCATCGACTATAACCCAAAAGGAACAAAATTTCATAACAAAAATAGGGGAATAATTAAAGGAGTATCTTACTGTGGAAATCACATTTTTTTCGATAGATTCGCTCTTCAAGCACTTGAACCTGCTTGGATCACATCTGGTCAAATAGAAGTAGGATGAAGAACGATTACTTGTTATGCTCATCGTGGCAGAAAAATATGGGTACGTATGTTTCCTGACAAACCTATTAAAATGAGACTTGCAGAAACATGTATGAGTTCTGGGAAAGAATCTCCCGAATATTGGGTATATTTTATTAGAACAGGTCGAATACTTTATGAAATCATCATAGTATCTGAAACCGCCTCTAGAGCAGCTAATAGAATAGTTTCATACAAAATTCCTATACGTACTTAATTTGTTACTACTTAAACCGTACATAATAAAAAAGTTATATATGGTTGAAGAAGATTACTTGTTCATAAGAACTCTTCATTTTTTTTCATGTCATCTGCCGAGGTAACAAATATTTTGGAGGAAAATGATTTAGTTTAAAACTTATATGGATATAGAGGATAAAAGTGGAGAATGAAAAATAATGTGTATTCGAGTTATAGGAGCAAGTAATCGTAAATGCGCTCATATAGGTGATGTTATCATTGATATAATTAAAGAACCAATACCTAACATGCCCCTTGAAAATTCGGAAGTAGTTAGAGTCGTAGTTATATGCACCTGTAAATAATTTGAATGTGAAAACGGAATAATGATATGATTTGATGACAATGCAATCGTTGACATTGATCTGGAAGGAAATAAAAAAGGAACTTGAGTTTTTGGTCTAGATGCTAACGAATTTAGACAACTGAATTTCATGAAAATAGTTTCATTGGCTCTTGAAGTCTTATAAGTAATGATAGATCTTGTAGTAATATTTGGCTTAAATTTCATCAAATGGTACATGGATCAATTCATTTCACCTCAGGCATATTCCTCAAATAATATCAAACATGACTTTTATATCAAGATCAAGAATTACTAAGAATTCATTTTTCATGGGTAACGATATTATTTCCAATATAATTACTTCTATAAGAAACACTGGCATGGTAGAAAAATGAACGACTCGATTAATAGCTACTAATATTACCAAGAACATTGGAAGGATCCTTTTACGAGAAGGTTTAATTGAAGATGTTAGGGAACATCAGGAAGGACAAAAAGATTTTTGATATCGACTTCAAAATATCGGAGAAGGAATGAAAGGAAATATATGACCATGTCAAATCATACTAGCAAAACTGGTTTGAGAATTTATCCTAATTATAAAGAAATTCCAAAATTTCTAGGTGGAATGGGGATCGTAATTCTTTATACTTCCCAAGGAACTTTTATGAATAGAGAAGCTCGAAAAATAACTATAATACATAGTAGTAAAAAATTTTCAAACAATACCCAAAATTTTACAAATTGTTTTGAACACACTAACTCATAGAAGCAGGGGGAATATAACCATCTTGAGCTTTATCTTCTCCAAAGTAGGGGATGGAACATTAAGATAAAGAGTTTCTATCATGGAAATTATAATGAAATTATTATAGGAAGAACCTAATTTCCTTTGGCAAATGATAAATTGCATTTCCTCCAAGTTTTGTCACAAGCTTGCTAACTCATCCTCAATCCTCTAGGTCATAGTCTTGTGTTAAATGAGTACCTCCATAGTATAAGTTACATTAGAAACCCGTTGATTATATTTTAATTGAATTTAAATAATATATTAATGTAGTTGTTGCAACTACTCCATGCCTTTGAATTTCCCCAACATTACTAGGTATGTTGAAGATAGATTTGAAATGACACGTTAAAATATTCTCAAGTGTCCAATCCCATGGAGTATGAAAATGACATTGATTTTTTGTGCCCAAGCCTCGATTATTACAACCTTGTCTCAATTAAAACTAGGTGAGGAAGAAAAAAGGTTAGGGACTAAATTCAACCTTATCAACACATCACCCAACCTCTAAGGTATTAAAAAGAAAACCAGTTGTTGATAAAGGATCAACTTACCGCCTATACCAAAATTCTTGTGAAATAGGACCTTTCCTAACACCAGATCCCACAGGACACAGGTAACATGATGTTATTCACCAAGAAAAATATTTCCAAATTTTGTATTTAACCTCAGCTAACCTTCACTATTTATATTGATGACACATGGGGTAGCCACCAATCCTAGCCAAACTTCCCATTTTTAGCTAGTTTCCATCCACATAACTTATTAATGAAAAAAATAGGTTGTGAATCATACCTATTATATGAAACATATTTCATTGCATGGGAGAAACCACAAGACAGAGAGAAAAAATGTTGCAATTGAACATAGCTAACTTCTTTCTGTGGAACACATACCTCATAGAATACACAAGCAGGGCAATATTGAACCACAATCCCTTGTTCATCCTCATGAGAAAGATGACACATTCACAAAGAGGAAAATACTTTCCACAGTTGATTATTATGTCATAATCATATATGAACATCCACCATTCTTCTTTATTTTGTGTGAAGAAGCAATGGATATTAGTAATTCTAAACAAATTATTCCATTTTTTCATATATTCCCAACTCTTAATATACTGAAACATCAAAAGGTCCATGAGATGTAACCTAGCCATATTTCTAGAGGATATCGTAGCACTAGAATAATATTGATTAACTGATATGGATGGAAAATAAAGCCAAGTATTGATATTTTCCCATAGGATTACAAACGATAGACATCATAGACCTATACCACATTCTCATACTAAGCCTCACAAGAGTGACTATAATGGATCTTCTACCCTCTTGTCAAATAGTCCTGAGGATATAATACTCTACTCCTACATGTTTTCTATCATATGGTGGTGCCACTTATAGCTCGCCCTTATAGGTCCCTTTAAAACTCAAATACCAAATCCACTTGATTCTGGTATAGGACATAGATCCTCTTTCCCTTTGATCCATAAGGTTCCTAAATCCAATATAGTTCCCTTATTGGCCATTTTGATAGCTTCTTGGTTGTTTCAATGTAACACACGATATAAAGTAGTGGATTGAAATTTATATAGAAAGTCCCTAATTCTCTTAAGGATGTTATTCAATTTGATATATCCTCGTAAAGTGCCTGCAACAATATGACAAATTGTAATCTTCAAGTCTCCAATAATTGCTAGATTAGTTAAATTGTAGGCATAGGCTAAATGTAAGTGATGCATGGGGATTTTTTCAAGTTAACAAAACCTAGGAGGTCTTGCCACATTTAGTAAAGGGATTGGATTCCCTTAATTTAATTTAAGTCAAATTTATGTAATTAAAGATAAGAATTTGGTTTTCTACACTAAATAGATATTTATTTAGGAAATGAGGGAATAATTTCTTCATTGACATGTAATGCACTTGATCATAAACTGAATTGGGGGTAAAAATTTGCTAAAAAATGAAAGTGCTCATAATCGCTCGAAACTCGAATGACCGCAAATTGCTCGTCTCCTTGAATTCGGCGCACTTCGTTTCATCAAAAAATGACTCCGTATGAGAAAGTTAGAGCTTGTTTTCGTCTTTTCCAAAAAACCGAATTTTCAAAATAAAAGTCAAATAGGGTCAAAGGGGTCAATTTTTGGTCAAAATGGGTTTTTCTCTAGCTAGTGGTGTGTTGACACTTGTCAACTTGTGGTTGGCCCGAATTTCTTGGCTACATGTCAAATTTTGGTTGGTTTGGGTTAGACTAATGAGGTCACGACACGTGGCAATCTTGGAGACCACCACGTGCCCCCTCCCAAAGGTCGTGTTATCATCAACAACAATAGGTTGGTCATAGAGGTAATTTTCAGTTAGGTCAAGTAGGTTCATCAAATAAATTCATGAAAATCTTAAAATTTCATGATTATCCCATAGTTTTAAAGGGTCCAAGGTGTTTATGTGTTGCGTATATTGTATTTTCATAAGCCTAATTATAAGAAACACATATATCGACTCAAATAATTTATTTTTAACATGTGTCACCTTTTACCTGAGTCCGCAATGATTGTTGTGCAAATCTGGCGATTTCGCTATAGACTCACCTGACCATTCCGTAGTGAATCTACCAACTTTATAACATAATTCGCTACGAAATCTAGTATTTCTGCAACGGTTCAGAGATTGATGAGTTTTCACCTTATGAGATGGTAGAGGTAAAGTTTCCATCAGATGCTTACCTGTTTTAAATCATAATCAAATGTGTGTCACGCATGGTTATCATCACCACCTCATCATTTCGTTTTGCCTCCACTTTTTCTTTTTCTTAATTTAAACCTTATGAATTTGAGCCTAAACACTTACCTTTGTCATCCTTGTAAGCTGCTTCTATCACCATTTCCTATTTTTTCTTTGTTCTAGTTGCTATCAAGGGTGATTGCTAAATTCTGTCCACAAAACAACTTATTGTTAAGGTGTTATCTTCTGCAGGTGTCAATTTTTAAAGGAAACAATGTTGTTTTGGAGGATATGGCCGCACATAAGAATACCAACAAGGGAGGTTCATTGGTTAGGTATGAACCTATGGACCTCAAATTGGTCATGGAAGATCCCAGTCTTGCAGATGCTTTCACCAAAGCTGGCCGCATGAGATTTTTTTAGAAGTTGTAGGGGTATCATGCCCAAGTTTCCAAAGATTTTTTTGTGAATTTTGTGGGTAATTCTTCAAAGGTAGGCATATTGAATTTTACAGTCTCCCCTAAAACCATTGCTTAAGAAACAAAGATTCCTAGATCAGGGAAAGAATGGTTCAAGGCCACTAAGTTTAAGTTGCATAATTGTGATGAGTTCTTGAACCAATAACACATAGGGTTGGACATGACATCTGGTATACCTAGGAGTTATCTAAAAGATAACTATTCAAATATTTTGTTGGTAATTCAGAAGTAATTTTACATGTGAGGGAAGGTTCCACATGATATATTAGTTCCATTTCAGAATTCTACTTCATTTTACAGGTAAACAAGTCTTAGACCTCCCATTCTTCCTTTTAGAAGTCTAGGTAATATGTCTGATAAAGTCCAAGCAAAACCTGAAGGTAGTAAGACATTTGTTTTTCATCATGGATTGATTAAGTTGTTGGTTTTGGAGGAATTTCAAAGATTGAACAGAGATTGGGCTACATTTTTATTTTTGAGTGGTTATTATGTGGATGTGATTACTCTCAAGAAGATACCCAAGACCAAAACAGATTCTCCCAAAAAGGATAAAGGCCCTATAGTTGGACTTGAACTTGAACTTGAAAAATACATGCAACCTATATAAGAACCTATGGAGATGGAGGTTTAACATTTGGAGGAAACAACGGTGGCACCTCAAGCACCATCCACCAGAAATAAGAAAAATTATAACACAAGGACGTCAAGGAGGATCACTAGGAGTCAGACAGAAGGTAAGGGCAAGCTTGAAGATATTTTGCAAGCTATTGACATTGAAGAGACCCCTGTAGTCAAACCAGTGGAAAGAAAGGGAACAAATATGAAGAAAAAGGGCCTAATTGCAAAAAGGTTGGATTTGTCTACTGAAGATACCGGTTATGTTTTCAAGCCTAGAAAGCCTTTTACTAGATCACAGTTGTCTAAAGTGGAAAAACCTGATAAAAAGAAGGAAGAAAAAAGAAACAAGCATCCTATGGTGGAGGAGATCATTGAATTATCTCCAATAGAAACAGAAAACACTAAAGTACATAAAGGAAAAGAGAAAATGGTAGAAAAATCTGAAGTAGACATCCTAAAAGAGCAACTTAAAGAAGCAAGAAATGAGCTCATAGAGACCAAGTTGGAGCTAGAAGATTTTAAGCAAGAAAGTAAAGAGTTGGCAAATTTTAAGAAGGAGGCCAGTAAAAAAATTGAATTTTATGATGAAGTGGCTGAGAGGTCCAGGAAAATGCTAAAAATAACTTTACCTCTGCATAAGATGATGAAGAATACCACGAGAAGGAATAGATGGGTGCAGGCAGAGAGGAGAATGCTTATAAGTCAGGTGAAAGAAATGGAAATTCAAATGGGAATGGTACAAATAGAATTAAAAAAGAAAGGTCTGAAAATGATATTAGTAGATGAACCTGTTGAAGGTGAAGCTACTACTTCTTGAGGAGGGTAAGATATATTTTCAATAAATTTTTCCTTGTCATGTTTCATATAGGCATTTCACATAGTTTTGGACAAGTTTTGGGAGGTGAAAAGTAAAATTTTCAAAATCTATAGCTATCAGGAAAGTTCGTAGCGTACTCTAGGCTTAAAGCCGAGTTTTCGCTACAAACTCGTTGAAGATGATTTTTTGCTATAAAATTCAATTTTTTTCTCAAAAGGAGAAGGTAAAAGCATCTATTTAAGTTTTTTATCTTAATGGACACCTTCAAATCAGCAAAGAATTCAATCAGGTTGTAGAAAAGGTCAAAAAAATACTGATACAAACTTCTCGCTACGAACTTTCCTAGAATCCTCTGTTTTTGCAGTGAAAAGGAATTCCTAATTTTTTCAAGCATTTATTGTAGTTTTGAAGCATAGAAAACATATGAATTAGTCAAAGAGTATCAGTGAATATTTTTTTGGGCAGAATAATTAGCAAAGAGGGTGATTAGGCTTCCATTTCATCAATCTTGGACACATCATCAACTATGCTAGCACATTTCCAAAATCCGAGGAGCAGAGGAGGTTGTTTTATTTTTTGGTTATGGATAGTGACACCTCACTCAAAGTGGTTATGTTTGATAATTTCATCATGAATACATTATGTAAAGGTTGTTAGTGTAATAAATAGATTTTGATTCCTAATAGGTTTTGAACTCCCAGAAACAGAAATATCACTAGATTCCCTCCTTGTAATATGTTTCATGTTTAGATAAGGAGTCTTTGAGAGAATTCAAAGGTCTAGCTAGATGGTAGAATTCATGTAAATATATCTAGTTCTATAAATAGGCATCTAGAAGGTTGAGAGAGGGTTGATTGATGTCATTTTACTAGCCACTCTTGCAATATTTTCACAACAGTAATATGCAGTTGCAGAAGACTTATATTAGACCTGAGATTCATTATGTGTTATCATATGTGTTTGTGTTACCTATATATTTATTTTTATTCAGTTGGCTTTATGTATAATCATTTGGAATTCGTGTTTTAATCATGCTCCAATTTCCTGTATGCATATGGTTTACTGTTCTATTTTTGTTTTGGTGAGAATACACACATGCCTCAACTTCCATGTTAGATGTTTTCATGTAATTGAGTTCCCTCTAACTCAATGCCCAATGGTAGATACTTATTAACATCCTTCACCTACATAAAAGCATTCAAAATACATTTAGAGTTAGCCATATTTGTCTCCAAATATTTTCTATTGAATATCATCATACATTACCTTAACAGAGCCCTCTCAGGTTGGAAAAGCTAAGTTCAAACTAAAAATGGTCTAAAATAGTTACTTTATGTTAACTGTTGAAGCAACCCATCAGCTTCAATTTAGTGATAATAGGTCGAAATGGGATTGTATGGTCAAATAAAATTATATATGGCAGATGGGTAGAAGTCAAGCTCGACCTCGCGACCTCCCCCACACAAACACAACAACATACCACCTCAATACCACATGGTTCTTACCATACCATATAACCCATATACATTTGTATTCAATCAAAGATTGTGGCGGAAGAAAAGAGGGGCCAACCCTGAAGGTCCAACCCCAGTCCACGTGACCACTGCCCGTGACCACAGGCGAGAGCTTTGAGCTAAGGCGAAGAGTTAAACACTAAACCATGTTTATTTAACTATTAATCTGATTTATTAATGCTTAAACCTTAATTCAGTTCGGATTAACTTAAGAGCTTAACCACACTTTATTATCACTAACCTTCACTTAACATTTAATTGGCTGAGTCTGACGAAATTGGTGGAAGTGCCAGTTTTAACTTCATTTAGCTTATGTTTGCCAAATTTAGCAGAGCTTTTCTAAGGGAAAATTAAAAGAGGCATAAATTTTGCCTAGAGAGTCAAAATCCGATTCATTCAGAACCAAAACAGGGGTATCGGGGGTGTCCCAGAGCCATTGGAGTTGTTTTGAGAGCCATCAGAGCTCAGGAAATGACTTTACTAAATTTTTGTATCAAATAATCAAAGGGGCCAAGCCATTGAAGCTGGTCCAAGGAGACGTATCCCAGGAGGGGTGAACTTCTTCATCATTGTTTTGTAATGTGTGTTTTGTGGTGATTATTTCCTACAATTTCTTTTGTTGTTTATGTGTTTTTAAATCTAATTTACTTCATGAATTTCTCATAAAAGACACACAAATTTGACACATATACCCTCTCATAAAATTTCTATTTGACATAATCATTAAGCACAATTTTATTTTATACTGATGAGGAATCTAGCACAAAAAAAGTAGTTTTTCCATATTCAGATCAAGTTGGTATCAGAGCACAATTTAGCTCATTTTAGCCCAAGTTTATCTCAGGGTTTTCCAAGGTTAGCTAGAAAGTTAGCTATTGGTTTTGTATTTGTGAAAGGAGAATTTAATTGTGTGAAAGCTTATGTGTGTAAGCTGAAGAGAGGAGAAGGTCAAGATTGAGGACCCAACTCTCAAATCACAACAAAGAAGTTTTTTATGCATTACAAGTTTGATGCCAGCTTCATCAAGTGATGTGTCTAATCAATATTCCTTAGCAAGACTCTTTGATGAAGAGATTTTGCAGAATCTCTTCATCATAAGATATATGGTGCAAGAGATGGTTGAAGATATGAAGGAGAGCAGTAAGCTTCAGGAGCAGTTGACGGCCATGAAGGAGGAGAAGCAAGAGCTTCTTAAAAAGATGCATGATATGGAGACTTAGCTCCATATTGCAAATGAAACCCTATCAAAGATGTATGAGATGGAGATTCAACTCCATTATGCCAAGGAAACCCTAACCAAGTATGTGCATGAAAATGAGGTATGAAAATCAATTTTATTGTCAATTCCCTCTCAAGATGAATGTTTCAGTGTTTTTGAAATACACACTAGAGGAATAGGGTCCAAATTGTTTAAAAAAATGGGCTATGAAGGTAAAGGGTTAAGCAAACATGCACAAGAAATTATAACCCTATTGTTGTTGAGGGAAGGTCTAGGTACATGGGCTAAGTTTTGGTGAACAAGATGATGTAAAGAACTAAAAAACTATGGAGACTTTTGAAAATTTTCCAAGAAAGGCTTCCATTACATATTCACTACCTCAATATTGTGTTCGTGGAGAAAACAACAAGTTTACACCCATTGTTGAAGAGATTGCTTTTAGCCATGCAAGTAGTGGTTATGGACAGTAAGAAGATGGAGGATGCACCAAAGCCAAGGAGGCTCATGAAGGTGTTCAAAGAAATAATTTCATTACATGTTCATTACCTCAAGCTTGTGAAGTTTGTGTTCATGAGGATTGAAAAATTTTTACACCCACTTTGCAAGAAGATGTTCATAAGCATGCAACTAAAGGAAATGGAAAACAAGAGGATGTTGAAATATCTAAAGCCATTGAAGCCATTGTTGGTATTCCGAAGAGAACCACTACCTCATCAAATCCTCAGGAAGGTGACAAAGGTGAATGTACAAGGTATACATCTATGTTTAATCAAGTTGCTTTTAATTGTGATAAACATGGAAAATCCTCACATAAGATTTAGAGAAAATTTACATGTTCCTTTTGTGGTTTGAATAACCATACTGTTTCAAGGTTTTGGAAGAAGATATCCATACACAGGAAAATTTCAAAACAAAGGAGACAAAAAGAAAAAGGTCCTATGGACAATTAAAACCTTATTGAAAAGAATATGCAATTATTTTTCACTCATTTCCATAAGCAGGATCATCTTGTAGAAAAGTGTTGGACATATCCAACAAGTCATCCACAACATTTGAAGAAGGTGGAGAGAGATTTTTACAAGAATTGAAAAGAGGATTCCATAGTTGATGTGGGTCAGGATGATACACATGATGAAGTGCAGCTGAAAGAAGCACCATTGAAGTGGTTTGGGAGAGATGGTTAGATTTCTTAACAAATTAAGGCCTTGAATTTCTTTTAATAATTGATGCCAATCTTTCCTTATTGATGCATTTCCTTTTTATCTAAATGCATTTTTTTCTCTTGAAAGTATGTTGCATATTGCACAACACAAGATGTTGGAAAAGTAGAGTTATGTTGACTCACTTAGATGCAGCAAACATGGAAATTTGTAGTTTCAATTTGCATTTGAATGCATTTATTTTTATCTAGAATGCATGTTGCATGTTTACACCAGGAAGGTGTTTGAAAGTGGAGTATGTTGACTCACTTTGTTGCAACAAATTTGGTCATTTTAGCTCTTTAAGTACTCATACATACCAACGGGATTCTTGTACTTGTGATTGTACTTGCGAGAGAGTTGAGAATTTTATACATGCATAAGAGTTTGTGTGTGTGAACAGTGGAATTTTGATAGTTTCATTATGTTGAACATGGAGTGATTGACTTGTGTTGTTTGATTTCTTTGTTAACATGTATGTTGTCAACTTGAGAGTGTTAATCATTTGCACATGCAAGAGTGATTGAATTTTTTTGGTCAAATGATTTTTACATGTATGTCTTATCGACTTGGAAAAGTTGATTTAGTCTCCAAGAATGAAAGGGAGATGTTGACGAATTGTTTCACGAGATGTGAAATTCTTGTTGTTTTTGGAAAAGAATCGTCAAGTGTTGTACATGTTTTTTTTGACTTAAGAGTCAATGGTTTGAAGACAAATTTTTTGTTGACTTGTGTTTAGTTGATGGGTTTGTACACCAAGATGTAAGAATGCAAGGCAATGTTCACAAGATGTGACATTTGTTGCTTTGAAGGAGAAAAAGGAAGAGGTCATCAAGTTGTGTTTCTTGCATGATGCGTTTTACAAGTTAATTATTTTTCTTATGACAAGATGTCTCGGGATTTTGGAAGGTCCACCCTTGAGCGAGAGGATCATGATTAGCCTAAATTATCAAATCATGGCATGAGCAGCATGTCAATACTGGAAGATGATGGAATGAAGAAGCAAAAAGAGGGACAAGATGACAAAATATTTTAGTAAAAACAATAGCCATTTTTTTGGCAATATGATGCAATGAGTTGTCCTTGATGGCAACCTACTTGATGAAGTTGTCCTTGATGGAAAATAACTTACTGAAGTTGTATTTGGATAGCAACCTATGTATTACAAATGTAAGAATGATGTATCTACAGAGAAAATAATTCCAGTAAATGCCGAAGAAATGATAAATATAATATGTCACAATGTATACACGCTTTTGTAAAGGCCAAGTCGTGTATACACGTGGATAAGTACGTCCCAAGTCGCGTATGCCCTTTTGCGCTCCAAAATTATAATACCAAGGGGCATTACCATGGTTTTGGCACACAGTATTGAGCGCTGTATGGTTTATTTGATTCCGTCCAAGAATACCATCGGAAATTGTGTGGTTTTGACTGATGGTATTGTTAAAAGGTAAATCTATTTAAGGAGAAGAAGATCATAGTGCAAGGTGTGCATGTGTAAGGGTTGTTGATGAATAAATTTCTCTAAGGAATATCTGCATGGATGAACTATGTTCTTAATTGATAGAACTAAATCTATGATGCACCCATGCATATAATGATGGTTCATGATCTCTAGATCTGACGATGATGAATCTCTGGTTTGATCGACTGACGAAATCATGAAGAACTGGCGCAAGTCTGCTGAAGAAAATGAATAAATATGGGTAAGTTTTTTAGATCTGGTCTATTCTACAAAATTTATTTTTACAGATCTATATGCTAGATGGTTTCAGAAAAAGCACGTATGTACGTGGGTTCTCTTCATGAAAAGTGCGTATGGTAGTTAGGGTTTCTAAAGAATAAAATACACAGAAGTATACGCGGGTTGGTATGCAGGAAAGCGCATATGTACGCGGCTTCAGTGAAGAAAAGTAGCGTATGCTATTTGAATTAATGAATGTTCAGGGTTGAGTTTGTAACTTCATATATATTCTGAAGTCTGGTTTATTTCTGACATTCTGGTTACAGTGGTCTCACTATTCTGTTTGAAGTATTGGGCAAAGTATGTTTGTTGATGTTAAGTGAAGAGTTGTGTTGAAGCTGTTGGATCCAGTATGAAAATTGATGAAACGTGGTCAGCAGTAGATCTGGGGGTTGAATCCTTCAGTATGAAAGAAGAAGCTTTCTGTCAATAGATGCTGGTGATTGATTTCAGGGGGTTGAAGCTCCCTTCCAGGAGAGGCTGGTAAACGAGATCAGGGGGTTGGAGCTCCCTTCCAGTTGTAGCTGGAAAATGAGAGAAGGTTGCATCCTTCTACAGGTAGAAGCCTGCGTACTGGTATGAGTCTGCATCAGTACTATGTTGTAAAAGGTTTTCTATATAATAAATATTGAAAACAGAGACGACAGCAGCGGTGGTTTTCTCCCGAATTGGGTTTCCACCTTAAATATTGGTGTTCATGTGTGTGATGCTTTATTCTGTTGATTACTTCTTATAACCTAATACATAACTGATAAATCTATTTATAAGATTGCTTCTGAGAATTTTCTCTAAATCTGGAAAGTTAAATCAGTATACGCTAGTTTCCTTTTGCATTTCCGCGTGCATACGCTAGTTCCGTTCATAAAAACCGCGTATGGAAATCTGCTCAAAGAAAAAAATTGAATTTATATTATAAGCTCTAAATACTAATTCACCCCCCCTCTCAGTATTTTTCCCAAAAATTGGTATCGGAGCAGGTCCTTCTGAAAAAGCTTAGCCGCTAGAAGGAAGATCAATCAAGATGAGCAATCAAGAAGGAACAACATATATCAGGCCTCCGCTCTTCAACGGAAACAATTTAATCTTCTGGAAAACAAGCGTGAGATCCTATCTTCAGTCTCTGGGAGAAGATGTATGGGCTATGGTTGAAGGAGGATATCAATATCCAACCGCAACACCAACAGATCCAACGGAAAGAAAGAATTATGAAACAAATGCAAAGGCGGTCAATGCTCTATTGGGAAGTCTAGCTGAATCATAATTTGTCAAATTCATGCAGCTGGATACAGCAAAGGCAATATGGGACAAAATCATTCTAAGTTATGAAGTTGATGCAAAGGTAAGAAGTGTTAAACTCCAAACTCTCAGAATTCAATATGAGAATCTAAAAATGCATAATGAGGAGAGCATTGCCAATTTCTTTTTACGTCTTGATGATGTTGTAAATCGTATGAGAAATCTGGGAGAAACAATAACCGAATCTACTTTGGTTGAGAAAGTTTTAAGATCACTAACGGCAAAATTTGAGTCAAAAGTTTCTGCTCTTGAAGAAAAGCAGGATCTTCAAAATCTTACTGTGGTGCAACTTCATGGCATACTAACTACATGTGAAATGAGAAGAGGAGGACCATCTGAATTCAAAGAAGCCATCTTTAGGGCTTCTACAAAAGGGAAAGAATTACAAGAGACAGAAGGATCAGGGTATATCTCAGAAGAATATGAGGTAAATTTTGTAAAGAAACTCCAACTTGGCACAGGACGGTTCAGAGGTAAGCTTCCTTTCAAATGTTTTGCTTGTGGAAGAGTTGGTCATTATGCTGCTAAGTGTCCTTACAAAGAAACACATGGAAAAGCGAAAGAAGTAGCAAGAAGGAATAAGAATCAGTTTAGCACTATAAAAAGTTACTATACTCATGAAGACAGTGATGGGTTATCTGATAGTGAGGAAGAATGTGAACAAGATCTTAGACTTCTCATGGAATTTGAAAAAGAATCTAGAGAAGAAAAAGATACTTTTATGGATGATTTAGAGGACAATGATTTTCTTGATGAATTCAATCAACTCAAAATATGCTTAGAAGAAAGTAAAATATCCATAGAAACTCTGAAAAATTAGCTTGAAGAAAAGGAGAAACACAATGAGAAATTAGAATCTGAAATAGTAAGTCTAAGAAAAGAAATTGAGAAAGTGAAGACTTTGAATCTTAGATTTGCTAAAGGATCTGAAACCTTAGATGAGATTATCAAGGTACAACGTTCTCCTTTTATAAATACAGGTCTTGGATATATCGGAGAATCTTCTCATACTTCAGCACCAAATTATCTAAAAGCAGCTACAGCCAGTATCCAACATTCTGCCACTCAGCAAGGGAATAAAGAATCTTCACAGGTAAAGCATGACCAGCTCAATTCAAAGAACACTAACAAGAATACCTTTCAAAGAAACACCAACCAACAAGTAAATTCAAGTAGAAGATTTCATAATAGCAGAAATTTCTTCTTCAATGGACAATGTTTCTCATGTCACAATTTTGGTCATAAAGTTATTCAATGTGTTGCATATAAAACCATCATGACAAGAGAAGCAAGAAAGAAAAGGATGGATATTGGAACAAAGAAGAATACCTATAACAACTTTTCTCCTCTTCAAAATGAAGTTGAATGTGCTTATTGCAATAACTTTGGCCATAAAGAATCTGAATGCAGGAGCAAAGTCCAGCCAAAAGAGCATTTTCCTTCAAACACCAAAGTGTGGAAAAAGAAGGAATTACAGGTTGAAAATTGTGGCATAGATTTATTTGCAGAAGGTGAAGAAAATCAATGGTATATTGATAGTGGATGCTCAAAACACATGACAGGTGACAAAAACAAACTTCTTGCATATAGTGCTCTAGAAAAAGAAAAGAATGTTACATTTGGAAATGATACTCCTGCAGTCATTAAGGGAAAAGGGTCTGTTTTTCTAAAAGAAAAGGTAAAAGCTAATGAAGTCATGTATGTGGATGGATTAAAGCATAACTTGTTAAGTGTAAGTCAAATGTGTGATCAAGGAACCGAAGTTGTCTTTAGTTCAAAAGAATGTGTGTACGTGATCTTGATACAGGTAAAGCAATTATAAAAGGAAAAAGAACTCCAAGCAACTTGTATGTATTGAAGAACTGCAAAGAACAATGTTACTTGAGTAAATAATTGGAAAATTGGCTATGGCATAGAAGGTTGGGGCATCTGAGCTTCTCTCAAATCAACAAATCAAGCAGACTTAAAGTTGTTCGTGATCTTCCCAATATTACTCTACCTGAAAATATCATATGCAAATCTTGCCAATTCAGCAAGCAAACCATAGTACAATTTAATGCCAAGGAAGGATCATCAAGCAAGCCTCTTGAACTCATTCATACCGACATATGTGGACCTATGAGGAAAAAGTCACCACGTGGTGAAGAATACTATATCTTGTTCATTGATGATTTCTCTAGAATGTGTTGGATTGGGTTGCTTAAACACAAAGATGAAGCATTTGAGAAATTTCAGATCTTCAAAGCACTAGTTGAGAATGAACTAGATCTAAAAATCAAGTGTCTTAGATCTGATCGAGGAGGAGAATTTACATCAGATGAATTCCTTGAATTTTGTGAACAACATGGCATAAAAAGACAGTTTTCTGTAGCTGGCACTCCACAACAAAATGGCGTAGCAGAAAGAATGAATATAACAGTTCAAAAAATGGCTAGAGCTATGCTTGATGATTCCAGAACACTTGACACATTCTGGGGAGAAGCAGCACATACAGCGGTAAATATTCTTAACAAGGCACATGTTCGTGTAAATAGTGATAAAACTCCATATGAACTCTAGTATGGTAATCCTTCCACTGTGAAGCATTTTAGAGTTTTTGGAATCAAATGTTTTATCAAAAATAATGATGAAAAACTTGGCAATTTTGAACCCAAAGCAGATGAAGGAATACTTCTTGGTTACTCCTCTAGGAGTAGAGAATATAAATGTTACAATAAAAGACTTCGGAAAATTGTTGAATGTATTGATGTTGTTATTGATGAGTCTCCTGCAGCTCCAAAAGAAGAAAAAAAAACAACAGATGAAGACGATGATGACGTATATCCTTCTACATCAAATAGAAATGATATAGATAGTGAACCCAATGAAGAACCCGAAGATGATTTATCTGAAAAATCTCCATCCAGATATGTTCAAAAGAATCATCCAGAATCTCAAATTTTGGGAGAAAAGGGATCAGGTGTACAAACAAGAAGGAATCTTGTGGGATCTTCTAGCTATCTGGCATTTCTATCCACTATTGAACCACAAAATGTCAATCAAGCCAGCAAAGACGAATGTTGGATTCAAGCCATGAATGAAGAGCTTGATCAAATTGAAAAGAATCACACTTGGGAATTAGTACCAAGACCTCATGACAAAAATGTCATCGGAACTAAATGGATATTCAAAAACAAGTTAAATGAGAATGGGGATGTTATAAGAAATAAAGCTAGACTTGTTTGCAAGGGGTATGCTCAACAAGAAGGTATAGACTTTGAAGAAACTTTTGCTCCTGTAGCTAGACTTGAAGCCATAAGAATTTTTCTTGCTTTTTCAAGCTTCCAGCAAATCAAAGTTTATCAAATGGATGTTAAATCTGCTTTTCTCAATGGTGATCTAGAAGAAGAATTTTATATAGAACAACCAGAAGGATTCATTTTGGGAAATGATGAAAAACTTGTTTGCGGACTTAAAAAGGCTCTATATGGTCTCAAACAAGCTTCAAGGGCATGGTATTATCGTCTTGACAAATATCTTCATCAACAAGGATTTTCAAAGGGGTCTGCTGGTAGCAACTTATACACAAAAACTGAAAATGATAAACTATTGATTGTGGTTTTATATGTTGATGATATCATCTTTGGAAGTAATGAAGAGCCTATGAGTCAGAAATTTGCTTCTGTTATGCAGCAAGAATTTGAAATGTCTTTACTTGGGGAACTAACATTCTTTCTTGGCTTGCAAGTGCAACAAGCAACGGATGGCATATTCTTATAACAAGGAAAATATCTTAAGCAAATTTTGAAGAAGTATGGCATGGAAGAGTGAAAACCTATAAGTACACCAATGATAACCAGATGTAATCTCAGTTCTCATGATGATTCTCCCGCGGTGAATCAACCAGAATACAAATCTATGATAGGAAGTCTACTTTATCTCACTGGGACTAGACCAGACATTATGCATGCAGTTGGGATTGTTGGACGATTCCAAGCTAATCCAAAAGAGTCTCACCTCCAGGCTGTCAAAAGAATATTCAAATATCTACAAGGAACTCAAGACTTTGGACTATGGTATCCAAAGAATGGTGATCTCACTCTTCATGCTTACACTGATGCAGATTGGGCTGGAAATGTTGATGATCGGAAAAGCACTAGTGGTGGTGCATTCTATATGGGGCCCCGATTAGTATCTTGGTTCAGTAAGAAGCAAAGCTCTATTGCCTTATCTACAGCAGAGGCATAATATGTGGTTGTTGCATCACGTTGCACTCAAATTCTTTGGATGATGCAAACCTTACAAGACATTCAAATCAAATGTTCACCTCCTATCTCCATTATGTGTGATAATACAAGTGCCATCAGCATCTCAAAGAATCTTGTTATGCATTCCAAGACCAAGCACATTCCCATCAAGTATCACTTCTTACATGAACAAGTGCTGGAACAAAAGGTGAAGTTGGAGTATGTTCCCTCCAAAGAACAAGTTGCTGATATATTTACCAAACCTTTACCCAGGGAAGCATTCAAATATCTCAGATAGAAGCTGGGAGTTGTCTCTGCCTCTCAGAAGATCAGATCTGCTTAAATTCAGAAGATTAAATTGGATACACAGATTTCCTGAAGGACAATCGCGTATATACGCGAGTTTATACACAGAAAACCACGTATGAGTGTTTGCTGACAAAAATTTTCTGGGTCAACATTCTTCAGCATAGCTGCAGTGTTGTTGGGTCTCTCTGGTGATGTTCCAGATCTCATATTTCTGTTTCATTCTTTAATACTTCTGATGAATATGCCTTGATGATTTGATGTTGAAAGTGTTCAGGATGCATAAGCTAAGGGGGAGCATTGGTCATGTGAAAAGGATGCATTTTTGGCATTCTATTTATTTGTTGTAGTCTGATCTCATGCTTGAGAATATTTGATCTTGATTGTATAAGTCATTTCTGTAATTTGATGAAAAAGGTCATGTTGAGACCTATGATGTAAAATTGTAATATTCAGTCATGTAAGGACTTGTTCAAATTTGTAAACCCACTTGGTTGGGTAGTTGAGTCAAAATGTGTAAACCCACTTGGTTGGGTACTTGAGTCACATATGTAAATCCACTTGGTTGGATCATTGATATAAGTATGAGTCCTTGGTGATAGGAAAGGTCATAGAGTCATGTACTTCATTGAAAATTTATGTTTGAATATGCAGCATGATCTCTGGGGGAGCATGGTATTGTCGGTACAAAGGATCTTGATCTACCCTTTGCCCTTGATGTCAAAGGGGGAGAATTTTGTTGTTGAATTTATTTCTGGTCATGGTTGCCATCAAGTCCAAAGGGGGAGATTGTTGGCAATATGATGCAATGAGTTGTCCTTGATGGCAACCTACTTGATGAAGTTGTCCTTAATGGAAACTAACTTGCTGAAGTTGTCTTTGGATAGCAACCTATGTATTACAGATGTAAGAATGATGTATCTATAGAGAAAATAATTCCAGTAAATGCCAGAGAAATGATAAATATAATATGTCACAATGTATACGCACTTTTGTAAAGGCCAAGTCACATATACACGCGGATAAGTACATCCCAAGTCGCGTATGCCCTTTTGCGTTCCAAAATTATAATACCAAGGGGCATTACCATGGTTTTGGCACACAGTATTGAGCGTTGTATGGTTTATTTGATTCCGTCCAATAATTTCATTGGAAGCTGTGTGGTTTTGAACTCATGGTATTGGTAAAAGTTAAATCTATTTAAGGAGAAGAAGATCATAGTGCAATGCGTGCATGTGTAAGGGTTGTTGATGAATAAATTTCTCTAAGGAATATCTGCATGGATGAACTCTATTCTTAATTGATAGAACTGAATCTATGATGCACCCATGGATATAATGATGGTTCAAGATCTCTATATCTGACGATGATGAATCTCTGGTTTGATCGATTGACGAAATCATGAAGAACTAGCGCAAGTCTGCTGAAGAAAATGAATAAATCTGGGTAAGTTTTATAGATCTGGTCTGTTCTACAAAATTTATTTTTACAGATCTATACGCTAGTTGGTTTCAGAAAAAGTGCGTATGTACGCGGGTTCTCTTCATGAAAAGCGCGTATGGCAATTAGGGTTTCTAAAGAATAAAATACACAGAAGTATACGCGGGTTGGTATGCAGGAAAGCGTGTATGTACGCGGCTTCAGTGAAGAAAAGTAGCATATGCTATTTGAATTAATGAATGTTCAGGGTTGAGTTTGTATCTGCATATCTATTCTAAAGTCTGGTTTATTTCTGACATTCTGGTTACAGTGGTCTCACTGTTCTGTTTGAAGTATTGGGCAAAGTATATTTTTTGATGTTAAGTGAAGAGTTGTGTTGAAGCTGTTGGATCCAGTATGAAAATTGATGAAACGTGGTTAGCAGTAGATCTGGGGGTTGAAGCCTTCAGTATGAAAGAAGAAGCTTTCTGTCAATAGATGTTGGTGATTGATTTTAGGGGGTCGAAGCTCCCTTCCAAGAGAGGATGGTAAACGAGATCAGGGGGTTGGAGCTCCCTTCCAGTTGTAGCTGGAAAACGAGAGAAGGTTGCAGCCTTCTACAGGTAGAAGCCTGCGTACTAGTATGAGTCTACATCAGTACTATGTTGTAAAAGGTTTTCTATATAATAAATATTGAAAACAGAGACGACAGCAGCGGTGGTTTTCTCCCGAATTGGGTTTCCACCTTAAATATTGGTGTTCATGTGTGTGATGCTTTATTCTGTTGATTACTTCTCATAACCTGATACATAACTGATAAATATTTTTATAAGATTGCTTCTGAGAATTTTCTCTAAATCTGGAAATTTAAATCAGTATACGCTAGTTTCCTTCTGCATTTCCGCGTGCATACGCTAGTTCCGTTCATAAAAACCGCGTATGGAAATCTACTCAAAGAAAAAAATTAAATTTATATTATAAGCTCTAAATACTAATTCACCCCCCCTCTCAGTATTTTTCCCAACAATGGGGGTCTGGTACGAGCTGTCATACCTGGTCGAGGAAGAACATGTGGAGCCCATAATCAGCCATTGGCCGAGTGATTGGTTAACTCCGCTCCGTGAAGGCACAACCTAGGCAGGAACAAGTGGGGCGAATCCCACTAAGATAATAGAAAATAAGGACACAAAGGTCACATTCGTGACTGAGAAGGAACATGATAAAGAGATTTTCGACAGAGGAGGGGATGATATTCTTGGCAGTGATCTCAGCACAAATCCAACTTCCCCCTGTACCACCAAGCGAAGACAACCACAGAAGGGTGGCATGCGAAAGAATTCGAAGTCTAATAAATCTGCTAGCCCACAAGCCATGGTCCATACTGAAAGTGACCTTGATGAAATTGGAGATATCGTGAAGAAGACCACTGAGCACTTATGGGGTAGTATCGAAGAAGAATATAAGAAAGTAGTGGAAGATGTTCACAAGGGCTTGCAAGACTTGCAGGTGTATATGAGCATTTTTCAAGCGATCATGAGCGTATTTCAACTGAGTGTGGTTCAACCAAGTGGAGCACAAGCTGGTACAAGCACACCTACGCACGAGTTGGCACTGACATATGATACCCGCATGGTGCCTATCCCTGTAGGCACACTAAGTTTCAACATGGCGGAGCAGCTAAGGCAAGTGGCCCTCTAGAAAAATACAATGTTGAATCTCGCTATGATGCCACTGCAGGATTTCCATGAAATCTACATGCTCTAGCCCTTGTTCACACCTTGTGGTGCTTTATTAAGCTGAAATGATGATCCACTTTCACATGAGAAGTGGTTTTATTCCTCATAAAGAGATTTATGGGTCTCCCTAACCACTTATTCACCTATCTAAGTGACAAAACAAAACTTTAATATTCCAATTAACTTTGGAAAATTATAGTCCTCCCCTATAAAATGTTGCTTGTCCTCAAGCAAATATAAGGATACTGCACAACCTCCAATGGATATGTCTCCTCCCCATTATACAAGTTAACCTTTGGTAGATAAACCAAATAGATCTTATCATGAAGAAGTGGGAGATATATGGAAAAATTTATATGTTGTCCATTGGCCTCCTTAAGGCATGAGAGATGTAAATTTTGGGTGCCTCAATCCCCATGAGAAACTCCATTCTCCATATTATAATCCAAACAAAGTGAGCCATCCTTGGTGGCTCATAGAAACAATCACCAATCCCCTTCTTCTGCAATGTACAGGGGTTGCATGGCTGAAAATGAGAGATCAAGTTATTCAACTCACCCTATCTCTCTCTCCATTTATGATAAATATGGAGCTACGAATCTTGGGCTTCAATAATATAGTCCTCAGGAAGCCAAAAGGTACTTGGAATCTCATGATCCCACTCCTTGGTTCTAGGACCCTCTCTTGCCCAATCCATCCCACATATAGTGAATAGAAGTTCATCACCATAAGGGCTCCAAAAGAAAAATGGACTAAGTGTCACATGACATACTAGATGGTGACAATAGTCCCTCAAGTGAGACCAGCGTTGTTCTTCCTCTAGCTATCTCAAGACATCATATGATAAGTGGTCATCCAACCACTTTCTTGCTACCATAAGCTTCTCAAAAGCTTGAAAATAGTGAAGGAAATTAGGTTTTGACTGAATATGAGCCACGCAATAAATTTCTTGCCCAAATTCCTCTATAAAGTGGTCATCCCCATCACTGAATGTAGTCCCATAAGGACCATGAAACCCAAAGGGATACTTTCTCTCTTGTGGATAAATGTGCTGCAAATGTATGGTAAAGGAAAGTACATACATGGTTAGATGATCAATAAACATCAAGACACAATCCTTACCATATTGTATGAAATTTGGTGAAGAGGTCCATATATGAGCCTACACATTTCTCCATTAAAATGGGAAGTGATTGTAACAACCTTGCAAGGTGGTTTCTTTCCTCCTCATACATCAAACAAGCTACATATCTCCCGATATGTTGGAGCACATCTTCTTTGAGATCCTCCCAATAGAATCCCTCTGTGATGGTGTGACAGGACTCAATGGAATCCACATGCCCTGAAAAGAGTGCCTCATATGTTGCATGTAGAATCCCCTCCTTGAGCTTGAAGTCTCTAGTCAAGTAAATATTATCATGAAAATAAATGACTCCATAAACCACTCTATATCTTCCATCTGTCACTTTCCCATCAAGAACATTACATGTGAAGAGGTTCTTGGAATATTCCACCAATAATTAGGATTCCCAATATGGATCTATGCTTCCCAACAATGACAGCGTTGTATAAATCTTAAATGAAGCACTTGCCACATCATAGCTCTCCTATTTGACATGCTCAATGCCAAAGCCACATGTTGGAGAACTGCTACCCCACTTTTGTTGCCTCTCTTGCAACTAATATTGATCAAGACAAGATTGAAGTAAATGGAAGTCAACCTCCTCTTGGAAGGTATGGCCCATCCAAAACTTCCATATTTTGGCCAGTGCATACAAGAGTGTCAAAAACCTCTTGTCATATTCAGAAATATTCCTCGTGTGTGGAAGTATCATTTTTTGCTCCAAAGCTATGGAGTAGCCTTTTGACACCATGTTCATGCCATCACAAATTTTTGAATCATCATCTTTCAGCGCAAATAGCTGAATAGGAGATGGAAATGTCCATATCAGAAAATTTCTCATCCCTCCTTTGAACCCATCGAAGGTTCTCTATGATGTGCTAGCTCCTCCCAAGGCTCCTTCCTTAGCCAAACATATCAATGATGCACTATGTTGAGAGAACTCTTTGATCATTTTCCAATCAGGGGGTCTTCCTGGTGGAATGCCTCCATGTAATGAAACATCAAGACCTAGAACAAGCTGTATATGTGGTGGACTGATTTGTCCCTGTCCTCACAGTGTAAATCATCCTCCTGCTTCTGTGCATAAACCTCCTGAAAAGAATGGGTGTGTATGTTCCCCACCACTTGATGTTGGTCATCCTTCTCATCTTCTCCCACCTTCTACAAGATCTCACAATTCAAGGTGTTCTTATCCAATGTAATCAACCCATGCACACCCAATGTGATATTGGTGTCAAGAGTCTTAATCACAAAGAAGTGATCTATCATAGTGTATGTCCCCAAAACTGTGTTCAATGTTGGAACACACTTCCTCCATTTTTTTGTCTCATTGCCTATCAACATAGACACATGATGCTCATGATCTTCATATGTGAGATAATTTGGAACTTCTTGCAAAGATACAAGAGCTCCTCTAGTTGAATAAATTGCTTCATATCCATCTCCAAATAATGGTAGATCTCCTCTTGCTATCACAGCACTAGAGGCTCTTTCTAGCTCTTTCCCTTCCTTCTCCTCATCATTGGATAATACCTCATCATTAAGAGATCCTTTGGCTTGATCTCCTCTTGAAGGAGGAATCCTCATGTCTTCCTCTTGAGAAGAAATTTTTTAATGAAGTGGGGCTTTTGTCCTTGGCAAAGCATGTTGTAGATCTTTAACCCCCTCAACAATGTTCTAAAATGGATTTGGCTTCATGGATCCTCCCAACTCATGCAAAGGTTATGGTTTCTTGGGTTTGGCTAGCTCCTCCAAAGAAGTTTCAGAATGTCTTTGATCAAATCTTTTCACTAATCTCTTATTGAACTTTGCATAAGTAGATACATTTACATGATTCAAGGAAGAATTTTTATAAAAACACCAGGCATAATCCTTACCTTCAAGATGCAGTGCTTCTACTCTAATGGCTTCATCTTCTGAAATGTGATGCAGCTGAAAATATGTGTCTAGCTTCTCTACCCAAGCCTTGGTTGTGCTCTTGGGTGACCCATCAAAAGTAGGTAGAAAGAATCTACCCAAAATGTGTTGTATGCACCCTCTTCTTCTATTGTGGTTACTGGGTCTTCTGTCTTCTTTGATTTGACAAAACCCTTGGAAGTTTAGATGCTCCTTGAATCTTCTAGACTAGGATTCATATCCTTGGAGATAGTCACCAAGAGTCTCCTACTTTCATGTTTCTCCTTCCTCTTCTTCTCTTGCCAAGAATGTAGGCATGGCACCACATTGTAGATCTGATGGTGTAGCCGAATGTTGACACCCATAATGTGAAAATCATGAGCTTTCTTCATTTACAGGCCCTCTTGGAGAATCTCTAGATCTCTCCATTCTCATCTCTGTGATGTCTCTATTAATGCCCTGCATAATTTGAAGAAGAAGTTTTGAGAACCCCTTCCCTCTTGATAATGGAGTTTTTCCTTCATCTCTTCTGTAGATATTCTCCTTTCTATGAGAAGGCTCCTTAGATGACATAATGGCTGAAGTACACAAGCTGAGCCAAGATTATGCTATGATACCATTGTAATATTCCAAAATGAAAAAGACAGGAATATAGAACATATGCATAATTCCAACTACGGTGAAATAAGAACTAAACATGTAGAACTGGAAAAATTTTGGAATACGTTGAAACATCATACATATGGGCAGAAAATAGCTGATCCATATCATTATACATCAATAGCCATGAAAGTACACAATTTTCCAAAAGGAATGCACTCAAGCCTCAAGATGGCTAAAATACACTAAAGAAACCAAGCACTGGAAATGTTGTGCTGCTACTGCTGCTGCTGCTGGAAAATACTACTACTGAGAATAATAACCATGTGTGGAAGGATGTTACAGCATTTATAATGATCTAGTATTTTAACCATGGATTATACTCAAAAAACCCAGAAATAGTTTGGCCAGATTTTAAGTTTGGATTTGTGGCCCCTTTTGAGTGGCCCCACTGCATTCCTGCTAACTGACTTAAGCACTCCCTGGGAATGACTACTAATATGGGGTTGAAGGAATGATCTATCAGCTGCAATAGCACCCAATCAACTCAATAGTTGAAGGGCTGGTCCACTCACTAGAAATCTATCTCACAAACTAGGGCACTAAGCCCTCCACTACAACTACTCCATAGAATAACGCAGTTTCTGAAGGGAAATGCATTGTAGGTGATGGAAGAAGCTTATCCTAATGGAAGATGATGTAATGAAGCTCTAAGAACCTCCTCACAAGCTTCCTGGATGAAAGGCTGCTCCCTCCACTGGAAAACTAGCTCAGAAATTGGGTCTATCAACCCTCCACTTCTACAACCCTACAACACAACAAAAATATGGAATAGACTACGTTGTAGATGAAGAATGAAGCTTGGCCAAATGCCAGATAGTGGTAATTCTGCTCAATATACCTCTCCTAAGTAGGCACTCGTATTCCCCTGAGGATGAGAGTGGGATTTTCACTTGGAAACACCCTTGTGCTAAACAGCACTGCAGACCCTGTTAAACAACAAAAGCATGCATAGATATGTCACATGACAAATCCAGATCTAAGAAGATAAAAATAAATAGTACAAATCCATCTCTTCTAATGTTGCATCCTCTTTCTTTTATTCTTGGTGAGCTTCCTCACCCTGGGTCCCACTCAATAATGGAGCTACTCTCATGCATACACTCCTCCTAAATGATTGAGTTGCCCTCCATTAATCCTCCATGATCTCCATAACTATTTTGTTGATCTGGTCAACATTGACCCAGTCCACATGCTCTAGCCCCTATTCACACCTTGGGGTGCTTTATTAAGCTGAAATGATGATCCAATTTCACATGAGAAGTGGTTTTATTCTTCATAAAGAGATTTATGGGTCTCCCTACCCACTTATTCACTTATCTAAGTGACAAAAATAAACTTTAATATTCCAATTAATTTTGGAATATTAAATTCCTCCCCTCCAAAATGTTGCCTGTCCTCAAGCAACTATAAGGATACTACACAACCTTTAATGGATATGTCTCCTCCCAAGTATACAAGTTAGCCTTTGGTAGATAAACCAAATAGCTCTTATCATGAAGAAATGGGAGATATATGGAAAAATTTATATGTTGTCCATTGGCCTCCTTAAGACATGAGAGATGGTAATGTTGGGTGCCTCAATCCCCATGAGAAAATCCAATATCCATGTTATCATCCAAACAAAGTGAGCCATCCTTGGTATCTCATAGAAACAATCACCAATACCTTCTTCTGCAATGTATAGGGGTTGTATGGCTGAAAATGAGAGATCAAGTTATTCAACTCACCATGTCTCTCTCTCCATTGATGATAAATATGGAGTTGCAGACCTTAGGATTCAATAATATAGTCCTCAGGAAGCCAAAATTTACTTGGAATCTCATGATCCCGCTCCTTGGTTCTAGGACCCTCTCTTGCCCAATCTATCCCACATGTCGTGAATAGAAGGTCATCACCATAAGGGCTCCAAAATAAAAATGGACTAAGTATCACATGACATACTGGATGGTGACAATAGTACCTCAAGTGAGGCCAGCGTTGTTCTGCCTCTAGCTGTCTCAAGACATCATATGATAAGTGGCCATCCAACCACTTACTTGTTGCCATAAGCTTCTCAAAATCTTGAAATAGTGAAGGAAATTAGGTGTTGACTGAATATGATCCAAGCAATACATGTCTTTCCTAAAGTCCTCTATAAAGTGGTCATCCCCATCACTGAATGTAGTCCCATAAGGACCATGAAACCCAAAGGGAGACTTGCTCTCTTGTGGAGCAATGTGTTGCAAATGTATGGTAAAGGAATGTACATACATGGTTAGATAATAAATAAACATCAAGACACAATCCTTACCATATATTTTAGGCAAGTTGGTGAAGAGGTCCATAGATGAGCCTTCCCATTTCTCCATTAAAAGGGGAAGTGATTGTAACAACCTTACAAGGTGGTTGCTTTCCTCCTCATACATCAAACATTATACATATCTCCTAATATGTTGGAGCACATATTCATTGAGATCCTCCCAATAGAAGCCCTCCATGATGGTTTGATAGGACTCAATGGAATCCACATGCCCTGAAAAGAGTGCCTCATATGTTGCATGTAGAATCCCCTCCTTGAGCTTGGAGTCTTTAGTCAAGTAAATCTGATCATGGAAATAAATGACTCCCTCAACCACTCTATATCTTCCATCTGTCACTTTCCCATCAAAAACCTTACATGTGAAAAGGTTCTTGGAAAATTCCACCAATAGTTTGGATTCCCAATATGGATCTATGATTCCCAACAATGACAGTGCCATAGAAATATGAAATGAAGCACCTGTCACATCATATCTATCCTCTTTGACATGCTCAATGCCAAAGCCACATGTTGGAGTACTACTACCCCACTTTTGTTGCCTCTCTTGCAGCTCATATTTCTCAAGACAAGATTGAAGTAAATGGAGGTCAACCTCCTCTTGGAAGGTATGGCCCATCCAAAACTTCCATAGTTTGGCCAATGCATACAAGAGTGTCAACAACCTCTTTTCATATTCAGAAATCTTCCTCATGTGTGGAAGTATAATTTTCTACTCCAAAGCTATGGAGTAGCCCTTTCACACCATGCTCATGCCATCACAGATTTCTGAATCATCATATTTCAATGCAAATAGCTGAGTGGGAGATGGAAATGTCCATATCAGAAAATTTCTCATCCCTCCTTTGAACCCATAAAAGGTTCTATGATATGTGCTAGCTCCTCCCAAGACTCCTTCCTTAGCCAAACATATCAATGTTGCACTATGTTGAGAGAACTCTTTGATCATATTCCAATGAGGGGGTCTCCCTGGTGGAATGCCTCCATGTAATGAAACATCAAGGCCTAGAGCAAGTTGTATATGTGAGTGGACTGATTTGTCCCCACCCTCACTGCGTAGATCATCCTCCTACTTATGTGCATAAACCTCCTGAAAAGGATGGGTGTATGTTCCCCACCACTTGATGTTGGCCATCCTTCTCATCTTCTCCCACCTTCTGCAAGATCTCACTATTCAAGGTGTTATTCTCCAATGTAATCAACCCATGCACACCCAATGTCATATTGGTGTCAAGAGTCTTAATCACAAATAAGTGATCTATCATAGTGTATATCCCCAAAAATGTGGTCAATGTTGGAACACACTTCCTCCATTGTTTTGTCTCATTGCCTATCAACATAGACACATGTTGCCCCTGATCTTTGTATGTGAGATCCTTTGGAACTTCTTGAAAAGATACAAGAGCTCCTCTAGTTGAAGCAATTTCTTCATATCCATCTCCAAATAATGGTAGATCTCCTCCTGCTATCACAGCGCTGGAGGATATTTCTAGCTCTTTCCCTTCATTATCCTCATCATTGGAGAATACCTCATCATTAAGATATCCTTTGACTTGATCTCCTCTTGAAGGAAGAATCCTCATGTCTTCTTCTTGAGAATAAAGTTTTTGCTGAAGTGGGGCTTTTTCCCTTGGAAAAGCAAGTTGCAGATCTTTACCCCCTCAACAAAGTTATAAAATGGATTTAGCTTCATGGATCCTCAAAACTCATGCAAAGGTTCTGATTTCTTGGGTTTGGATAGCTCCCCCAAAGAAGTTTCAGAATGTCTTTGATCAAATATTTTTGATAACCTCCTAGTGAACTTTGCATAAGTAGATACATTTACATCATTCAAGGAAGAAGTTTCATAAAACCACGAGGCATAAGCCTTAACTTCAAGATGCATTGTTGCTACTCTAATGGCTTCATCTTCTAAAACTTGATGCAACTGAAAATATGTGTCTAGCTTCTCTACCCAAGCCTTGGTTGTGCTCTTGGGTGACCCATCAAAAGTAGGTAGAAAGAATCTACCCAAAATTTGTTGCATGCACCCTCTTCTTCTATTGTGGTTACTGGGTCTTCTATCTTCTTTGATTTGACAAAACCCTTGGAAGTTTAGATGCTCCTTGAATCTTCTAAACTGAGATTCATATTATTGGAGATAGTCACCAAGATTCTCCTCCTTTCGTGTTTCTCCTTCCTCTTATTCTCTTGCCAAGAATGTAGGCATGGTACCATGTTGTAGATCTTATGGTGTAGCTGAATTCTCACACCCATAACGTGAAAATTTGGAGCTTTATTCATGTACAAGCCCTCTTGGAGAATCTCTACATCTCTCCATTCTCATCTTTTTGATGTCTCTGTTAGTGCCCTACATAGTTTGAAGAAGAAGTTTTGAGAACTCCTTCCCTCCTGATAATGGATTTTTTCCTTCATCTCTTCTGTCGATATTCTCCTTTCTATGAGAATCCTCCTTAGATGACATAATGGCTGAAGTACATAAGCTGAGCCAAGCTTATGCTCTGATACCACTGTGATATCCCAAAATGGAAAAGACAGGAATATAGAACATATGCACAATTCCAACTACGGTAAAATAAGAAACAAACATGTAGAACTGGAAAAATGATAGAATAAATTGAAACATCATACATATGGGCAGAAAATAGCTGATCTGTATCATTATACACCAGTAGCCATGAAACTACACAGTGCTCCAAAAGTAATGCACTCAAGCCACAAGATGGCAGAAATACACTAAAGAAACCAAGCACAGGAAATGTTGTGTTTCTACTATTGTTGTTGCTGGAAACTACTACTACTGAGGAGAATAACCATGTGTGGAAGGTTTTTATAGTGCTCAGAATGATCTGGGATTTTAACCATGGATTATACTCAACAAACCCAAAAAAAACCTAGAAATGTTTTGGCCAGATTTTAAGTTTGGATTTTCGGCCCCTTTTGAGTGGCCCACTGCATTCATGTTGACTGACTTACGCAATCCCTGAAAATTACTGCTGATATTGGGCTGAAGGAATGATCTGTCAGTTGAAATAGCACCCAATCAACTTAGTAGGTGAAGGGTTGGTCCCCTCACTGGAAATCTATCTCACAAACTAGGGCACTATGCCCTCCACAGCAACTTCTCCATATAATAACATAGTTTCTGAAGGGAATTGCGTTGTAGGTGATGGTAGAAGCTTAGCCTAATTCTAGATGATGAAATGAAGCCTTAAGAACCTTCTCACAAGCTTCCTAAATGAAAGTCTACTCCCTCCATTGGAAAACTAGCTCAGAAATTGGGTCTATCAACCCTCCACTTCTACAACCCTGCAACACAACACAAATCTGGAATAGACTGCACTGTAGATGAAGAATAAAGCTTGGCCAAATGCCAAATAGTGGTAATTCAGCTCAAGATACCTCTCCTGAGTAGGCACTCGAATTCCCCCAAGGATGAGGGTGGGATTTCCGCTCAGAAACACCCTTGTGTTAAACAGCACTGCAGACCCTGCTAAACAGCAAAAGCATGCATAGATATGTCACATGAAAAATCCAGATCTAAAAATATCAAAATCAATAATACAAATCCTTCTCTTCTAATGTTGCCATCATCTTCCTTTTATGCTTGGTGAGCTTCCTCACCCTCGTTCCCACTCAATAATGGAGCTACTCTCATGCATACACTCCTCCTAAATGACTGCGCTATCCTCCATTAATCCTCAATGATCTCTATAACAGCGGTGTTGATCTGGTCAAAATTGACCTAATCCACATGCTATAGCCCCTATTCACACCTTAGGGTGTTGTATTAAGCTAAAATGATGATCCACTTTCACATGAGAAGTGTTTTTATTCTTCATAAAGAGATTTATGGGTCTCCCTACCCACTTATTCACCTATCTAAGTGACAAAAAAAAACTTTAATATTCCAATTAATTTTGGAATATTACAGCTTCAAACAATTCATCGTGGCATTTTCGCTATAAATTTTTTCTTACGAAGGTTCTGAGGCTAAAAAAAGATCCATTTGAGAATAAATCCTGAGGAACTTCATGTAAAAATTTCATTTATTGGTTTGCAATATTTTCGGAGATATGATGTGTGGAAGTTAGGATTTTTTCAAGCTCCTGATTTCATCTCAAAGAGGTGACCTTGGGAAAATCATCATAACTCTCTCTTTGAGCATCAGACTAGAATTCTATAAAAAGTGGCCAAAATCACACTGACTCTAGTTTCCTTTGTATAATTTTCAGAGCTTAAGGATGAAAAAGTAACACGTGGCATGTCGTACAAGTTCGCTCTACTGAACCAGTCCATAATTAGGTAATTGTGGGAGATTGGGAATAACTTTTCCTTGAATAATCCAAATCAGATCAGACTTATGGAATTGGAAAGAAGACTCAGAGGGATACCACACAACCGAAGTTCAGATCTTGGACATCCTAAATTACAGATTTACAACCATTTCAATATTGAGCTCCTAAAATAAAGAAAAAATATGTGTGTTTATTTTTTTAAAATTGCATAACTTTTGTTTTAAAAAGTAGTTGAAGTTATTAAAAGGGAATATTGAAGCATTTTTATCACTATTGGGTTATATAATGCCTCCAAAAAATAATTCTACACCCATTAAGCCCTCAGAAAATTCTACTATGATGCATGAAGAGGAAGAATTGCAGTATGATATATCAAAATTACGGTACCAAGTGCAACAAATTTTGATCTCACAAAGAGAAACCATAGATGACATAGATGTTTTAAAATCATACATGGAAGCTAAGATGGATGGCTTAAAGAATGGAATGGAAGCTAAGATCGATGGTATAGAAGAAAAACTGAAAGGAAACATGGAAGACATGAAGAATGATCTAAAAGTAGACATGGAAGGTTTGAAAAAATTGCTACAAGAAATGATTCCTAATGGAAAAAATATGGAGCAAGTCCCAGTTCAAACAATATTGCCAAAACTTGACAAGGAAGGAAAAATAATATTGGAACTTCAAGCAGTCAGAGAAACAAGAACTCAAAAAATACGAAATTAATCAATTTTAGAGTATCTCATCAAGTGGAAGGACTTACCCGCTGAAGATTCCACATGGGAGGATGAAAATTTTATACAGAAGCATCCAGAAATAATCAAGCGTTGAGGAAAACATGTGTTTGAAGGAGAGGGGCATGTTATGTCCCTATATTACTAGTGTAGTCCCTTATTTTTGTTAGTATAGCCCCCTTATTGTTATCTTTTACTCCCATGTAGTCCCCATTTTGTTATTATTGAGCCCCATAATAGCCCACTATTGTTATTTTTGTGCCCTTACATTATTATTGTTAGGTCGGATAGGATTATATTGTGCCCCCATGGACTCCTATATATAGAAAGGAGGTTTCTTAATTTGTATCATCGAATAATTGTTCATTTATGTAATGTAAAGGACGTTTCCCCCTTGAAGTGGCTTATTTATAAGGTTTTGATCTCTCTGTTCTTCTATTTTGGGAGCTGGTTTCATAACATATTATGTAATGGGATGGGATATTTTTTTAACATTGGACTCCTCCCATGGTTTTGGACCATGGTATTGTAAATTCCAAATATATATAAGGAGTCTAGATAGAACTCATAGGAAATCAAGTAGAAGTTGAGGAAATTAATTTGGATGTAAGATTTTTTTGAGTCAGAGTCTATGTTTTGGGTTTGAGAAAAGGCTCCTGCAGCTCTGTGCATGGAGACCTTAGGAAGTCTACAGTTGTGTACGCAGACCCCTGCAGCTATGTGTGCAAGGTGAAACTCGATGTATGAGAAATATTTGGCTATTAATGAGATAATTGTTGAGAAGATCTGAGTCATATTGATGTGTTTTATTTTTTCTTACTATTTATGACTGTCTATGTTGAATAAGGGTTTTTATCTGTCATTGAATAGCACAATATTTTTATGGTTATTTACTTTGTTTAATGCATAACTAAGTAAGATCGTGTAGATTGTATTGAGTTCAACAAATGTGTTGAACAATACCTATATTATTGATAGATCTAATCTACAAAGAGTTGATAAGAAGGGAAAACCCTAAATCCACAATCCTCTATCCTTCTGGATGTGATAACCTGGTTCTAGCATCCCCCTATATTGCATCGGGTGAGACTTCATTCTGCGCAAGAAGATCATTGCCGAAAGGGCTGGTAATAGTGGGTTTAGTTGGACTGTGTAGTCACTTCGAACTTGGGTCTAGGCCCCTTCAAGGAAACAAATGTTTCTGTTTCCATGACCAAGATCTGACTGAGGGAAAGTTGGATGTGGAATCCATCTAAGAAAGAGATTGAACATTAGGCAAGCCTGAAATAACGTGATTTTGTTGTGCAAGAAAATAGAAACCCGCACATCTCTACTGAACATTGGTTACATAAGTATATCTATACAGATCAGTATGAGATATTTTTTTCGTCATTTTCTAGTGAGTTGTACAAGTGGATCTCAAGGCTAGCTACGCAAATAGGTTGGTTCCATAATAAGCTAAATACATGGACCCAAGATCTGAATGAGAAGCTCAAAAATATTGATAACGAGATTGCCAGAGATGTTGATTATTGGATAGACATTCTCCTTGGAGGTTTTATCATTGGGTTATTGATCAAGATTTATGTGTCTTATAGCGAAGCATAGCATAAGTTCTTTGAAGGCCTCAGAGGTAAGTACATGAATTCATTAAAGTTCTGGATTAGAATGCTATTGTGTGAAAAGGGTGTACTACGGATGTACTCATATTGATGTGTGAAGAAAGAGAACCCAGTGCTACACAAAGTGGAAAAAGGTTTAGGACCAGTTGGGGAACATATGCTGAAAGGGAATATAGTATGATGTTTGGGTCTGGAGAAATATACAACAACCCCACTACCCAAAGAAGTATGAGATATGAGATTCAGAAAAGAACCGTGGAGATCCCCCAGCCTTCCACCCCCATCATCACTCCATTCCATTATTTTCCTCCACCTCCACCTTCCATATTCACCATGTCCCAACCCACGAAGATGCATGTGTTCAAGGGACATATGATCTTGAACGGTTTTGGTTTATGGTAGAAGCGATATGGAGTTCAAAAAATGTTACTGATGAAAACATGAAGAAAGCGCAGTTTGTTACCGCGCTGAAAAATAGAGAATTTTCTTGGTACATGAAATATGTTACAACGAATGCAAATGCTTCTTTGGTTGAGACAAAGACCACGCTGAACGTTGAATTTAAGAAACAAAAGTCGCAATCCCAGTGTATCACGGAGATAAATGAGATTAAGAAGCTGGCTATTAAGACCGTATGGAAAATAGAACAGTGATTTAAGATGTTGTTGAGCCAAATTAGCTTTAACATATAGGATGAACAACATATAGAATGGTTCATTGGTACGCTAATGCCTCACCTCATATTTCCATTGTCAAAATAGAAGGTTGCTACTCAGGCTGAAGCTTTCAGATAGCGATGAAGCTGGAAGCTTCGCCAATAGTCGATACAAGCATAGGGGTGAAACAAATTCAGACTCAGTTGGAGAGCTTGCATATGGAGTTCCAGGATCTAAATAAGGGAAAGGAGGTTATTTCATATGTAAGGTCAGAAGTCTGGTGCATCAAGTGTAAAGAAGAGTGTCACTATAAAGATAAATTCCCTATTTGTAGAGCATATTTGAATGTTGGGATGCCCAATCCATTGAAGCTTGGATAGAACACAGGTCCAAGTATAGAGCCCCATGTATGGTGTAGCTTATGCGAATTTGCAGGCCAAAATTCCATGGACTATTTTCAGCTATTTCAAAAATTTATCAAATCACTGAAGCAATTATTCTCTAATTTCTGCAGTTCGGCGGGACATTATGAGAAAAATTGTAAGAGTTATGATATGATGATGCAGAATAGTCAATGTGCAATGTGCATATCGAATGCAAGTAGAAGGCCATGAAGATTTGGGTTTGCCGACTATGTGAGGAGGTTTCCTAGGCCAAGGGTGTGGATGTGGAGGAGGCACAGGTCGTGGACAAGGCAAGGCAATATGTTACAACTGTAGACAAGTTGGACATTTATCCAGGGATTTTCATAATCCTACTGTGACTTCCTGTAAGTATTGTCACGAATTTGGTCATGAAATTGAAGATTGTCCCATTTTGTTAGCTAAAATGCAGGAAAATCACAACCACCAGTCATCTCATAATAGAAAAACGATAAGGGTTGAACCGCACCAAGTAGATCTAAGCATTAACATAGTAACGCGCAGTGGTGTGAATATCGGAGGAGACCATGTAGAAGGGAAAAATCCTGTGACAGAGACTTTGGTAAGGAAAGCTGAAGATAAGAATGTTGGATTTAATGTGTAGTGCGAGAAATAGACCTTCATGGAAACAATAAAGACATTTATGACCCCTAAAGCTTCGACACCTACCGCACGACGACAATTGTTTCCATTGAAGAACAAGCCTGAGGAGAAGGCCTAAGTAAATGAGGTTGATCAGTCCATGTTGGCGTCCTTCTTGTAAACGTGTATGAAATTACTAAGGGATTAAAGGGTTGTATAAGGGTTACAGGAGATGATAGATAATTGTGGTGGCAAGGAAAGGCTGCAACTGGAACAAAGCGTAGTAAAAAAAGTATACATAACATGAAGACAGCCAACTAGGAGATGTGGTTGACTGCGTAGATCGAATATTATGAGATGGATCAATTCATTCTGGATCTAGGATCAGATGCCAACTTTATGCCAAAGAAGATATGGGAGCATATGGGAAGGCCTAAGCTGCAATGGTCACCAATTCAACTGAGGGTGGAAAATCAGCAGAAGCTCATTCCTATAGGGCGATTGCAGGGCATTAGAATAGATATTTATGGAGATAATGTGTTGATCGACTTTGAATTGATTGAGATCACTGATGATAGTAATTCATATCCTGAGTTTTTTGGAATTGTCTAGGCTTATGACATGGATGCTATAATTAACCTAAAGAATAGCCAGATGATATATTAAAAGAATGGTACCTGACTTGTTGTGCCATTAGATCCTTCCGAAGGTACGTGCTATACAGAGCCTGTCCATCACACTTATGGGGATGCTGATATTGATTAGATACATAAGCTTATTGGGCAGGATGAAGACTATATAAATCCCATTGTAGATGGTATAATTGGTTAGGAGCGTGATAGTTCGCTCATTTCAAATTCCAATCAAGAGCTAGAGAATTGGAGGAATTGTTTGTATGAAGTAACCACTAAGCGCTATAATAGGTTTACCAGATCTCTGCACTATGTCTGATCAGAAGTGCGTGACTTTCCTTTTTATGTTGGGACGGGGAGTGGTATCTTATTTTTGGAGGAACTTGAGAAAAAGGTACCTAAGGAGTAGAGATACAAAGATTTTGACTTTGTATTAAGGTCTACTCCATCCCGATGGTGGGCCATGCGTAGGACATTTTTTAGAGGATGGAAGGATATTTGCAAGATGATAAGGTTGAGATTTGGTCAGGTTGATACAAATATCGTAGAGAAGTATGATGGTCAGAAGCATCCTTGGGATCACTTCACTTGCTGAACTGTAGCTTGGGGTGCCGAACCTCAGACATAATGGGTGCACATGTTCTTTCATTTTTTGGATACGATACCTCAGCAATGGTATCTTGAAATAGAGTTGCGCCATGGAACCATGGATTGGGATGAGATGTTAGATGGGTTCTTATTAACATATGGCTTTGCTGATGGTTGGGAGTGCATTAATGAGGCTCTTCAAGAAGTGAAAACAAGATTATTTCGCATTACCAAGGAGCCAAGGACGTTGGTACAACCTGATTGGACAGACATGGCCAACAAACTTGTGTTGGGGGAGGAGATCTGTAGGCACCCAGATGAGCAGACACAGAAGGTTTCTGTTGGATGATGGCTTCATCGCAGTTCGAGTACTGCGCGGTAGTCTGAAGGAAGGTGCAGCTAGAATTTCCTGCATCGAGGGAGGCAGAACTTCACTAAGGGGGTGATCATCGCGGATTTCATCCCAAATATGACCGTTGGAGCATTAAAATTTGATTTGACAATGACTTGGACATTAAAATAAGCGGGAGGGATGAAATTAATGGGCATATCTAGGCAAATCTGCCGCAAAATCGACATTTATTAGGAGTATATAAAGGCGATGATGTGATTTGAATTCGAAATTTGCTATAAAGAAGGGATCCCGCTCCCCATTCAAACACTTTGCGCGCCTAGTGTAAGAAGTGAGAGTTGTTGTCTGCAAGAGATCCGAGTGATTTTTTTTATGGTGGAATACAGTTTCACAGCATTGAGAGAAGAATTGATCGAGGTAGGGCTCAGCCACACAATCCGGCTAGGAGCATATCACACCATGATGGCGACATAGCCAATAAAAACCATAGGTTCAAGGTCACCCCGAAGACTAATCACTGCAAGCGCAATACCATCCGCGAATCCTAAGAAACCAATCCTCAGTAGGAACAATGAAGTAAGGGAGATTAATATCGACAAAAAAATCCCATGGAGATAGAATCAGATGACGAGGAAGAAGAAGGTCCAAAAGAGATTGATGTTGAGGAGGTTGAGCCTATCTCTAGGCTGCCGCCATATATTTAGCCATGGAATCTAGAGGCTAATAATTCATTGAAAGACCCCAGCGCATTGAAGTACAATGTGGTTACACCATTGATTCCAGAAGAGGTTCCGATGGAAGGAGAGTTATTGGCTAAGGTGTCGCAGGTCAGGATGGAAGATTGGGATTTTAATGATCGAATAAAATACCCACATTTTGAGCCCAACAAATATCCGCACCAGCAGACCTATAAAGGAGGAATAACACAATTGGAACCAATGAAATGGGTGAAGGGTATTCAGGAGGTTAGGATACTCAATATGTTACATGTACCACACTTCGAGTGCAGAACTATCAACACTATTTGTGTGTGAAAATTGTTGGTCTTAGTGCATGATGACTTTCTATGGGTGGGGAAGAAGATCTCCATTAATGAGATGCTCATAAGGAGCATTCATATTGATGTGTTTTTTTTTCTTAATTTTTATGACTCTCTATGCTAAATAAGGGTTTTGATCTGTAATTGAATACAACATTCTTGTTTAGGGTTATTTACTTTGTTTAATGCATAACTAAGTAAAATCACACTAACTGTAGTAAGTTCAAAAAATGTGTTGAAAAATGCCTATAATATTGATAAATTTGATCTGCGAAGAGTTGATAAGAAGTAAAAGCCTTAAAGCCACAATCCTCTATCCCTCTAGATGCAGAAACCTAGTTCTAGCATCCCCCCATATTGCCTCAGGTGAGACTTCGGTCTGCGCAAGCAGATCGTTTCCAAAAGGGCCGATAACAGTGGGTTTTTTTTGATTGCGCAGTCATTTCAAACCTACTTCTAGGCCCCATAAAGCAAATAAATGGTTTTGTTTCTCGCATCGGGTTATGACTAAGGGACAATTGTATGTGGAATCCATCTAAGAAAGAGATCGAAGATTGGGTAAGTCTAAAATAACGTGATTTTTCTATGTAAGAAAATAGAAAGTTGCCCATCTATACAAAATATTGTTTACATAAGTATATCTATACAGATCAGTATGATATCATTTTCGTGTCATTTTCTAGTGAGTTGTACGAGTGCGTCTAACAATATTAGCTATGCAGACAGGTCGGTTCAATAATAAGCTAGTTGTGTGGACCTCAAATCTGATTGAGAAGCTGAAAATACTGATAATGAGATTGCGAGAGCTATTGATTATTGGATAGAAATTATCCTTGGAGGGTTTATCACTAGGTTCGCGATTGAGACTTGTGTGTCTTATAACGAAGCAGAGTGTAAGTTCTTCAAGGGCCTCAAAGGTAAGTACTTGAATTCGCTGAAGTTCTAGATTAGAATGTTATTATGTGAAAAGGGTTTACTACAAATGCACTCATATTGATGTATGAAGAAAGAGAATGCAGTGCTACGTGAAGAGGCAAAAGGTTTAAGACTAGTTTCAAAATGTACGTTGAAAGGGAATATAGTCTATTGTTTGGGTCTAGATAAATATACAGCAACCCTACTACCCCAAGAAGTCTAAGATCTAAGAGTCAGCAAAGCACCGCAGAGATCCTCCAACCTTCCACCCTCGTCATCACTCCATTCCATTTTTTTCCTCCACCTCCACCTCCCCCATTCACCATGGCCCAACCCCCGAAGATGCATGTGTTCAAGGGAACAGATGATCCTGAACATTTCTATCTTGTGGTAGAAGCAATATGGAGTTCACAAAATATTACTGATGAATACATGAAGAAAGCGTCGTTGGTTACTGCACTACAAGATAAAGAATTGTCTTGGTACATGAAATATGTTACGATGAATAAAAATTCTTCTTTGGATGATAAAAAGACCGTGCTGAATGCTAAATTCAAGAAATCAAAGTCGCAGTCCTAGTGTATCACAGAGATCAAGGAGATTAAGTTGCTGGCTACTAAGACCATACGGGAGGTAGATCATCGATTTAAGACGTTGTTGAGCCAAATTATCTTTAAGATCCTGGATTAAAAACATATATAATGGTTGATTTTTGCGCTATTGCCTCACCTCATATTTCCATTATCACAATAGAAGGTTTCTACTCAAGCTGAAGCATTGGAGATAGCAATGAAGCTAGGAGCTTCGTCGATAGTTTATACAAGCATAGGGGTGCAACAGATTCAGACTCAGTTAGCGAGCTTGCGTATGGAGCTCCAAGATCTAAAGAAGGTAAAAGAGGTTTGCTCTGATGTAAGGTTGGAATTCTAGTGTATCAAGTGTAAAGAAGAGGGTCACATTAAAGGGAAGTACCCTATTTATAGAGAATATTTGAATGTTGAGATTTCGAGTCCATTGAAGCTTGGATTGAGTGCAAGGCTAAGTGTAGGGCCCCATGTATGGTGTAGCTTATGTGAAGTTGTAGGCCATAATTCCATGGACTATTATCACCTGTTGGAAAAAATTATCAGATCACCGAAGAAATTGTTCTACAATTTTTGCAGTTCAGTGGGACATGATGAGAAACATTGAAAGATCTATGATCTGATGATGTAGAATCATTTTTTACCCAAAAAATGGTGAATCATCCCCCATGGTTGACATCATAATCTTTAATCCTATTGGTTCTTATAAAGTTTATTTTGGTTGTACATTTTTCTTAGGAGGCCCATTTTAGACCTCAAAAGTTCGCTAATGGTCGCGAAGCTTCAGGTTCGTCAATTACACGAGGAGGTTTCCTAGGCTGAGGGAATGACCGAGGAGGAGTTTTGGGTCATGGATGAGGCCAGATAATATGTTACAAGTGTGGAAAAGTTGGACATTTCACAATGGATTTTCATAATCCTATTGTGGCTTCCTGTAAGTTTTGTCAAGAATTTGGTCATGAAATCAAAGATTGTCCCATTTTGTTAGCTAAAATGCATGATAAGTGCAACCAATGGCTAGCTAAAAATACACAAATGATAAGGGTTGAACCTTGCCAAGCAAATCCAATCGTTAACATAGTAACGTGCAGTGGTCTGATTACCAGAGAAGACACGCAGAAGGGAAAAAACCTGTGACGGAGACCTGGGTAAGGAAAGTTGAAGATAATAATTTTGGATTTAATGTGTAGTATGAGAAATATACCTTCATGGAAGCAAGAAATATATTTACGACCCCTAAAGCTTCGCTACCTACTACGTACAGACAATTTTTTCCATTGAAGAACAGGCCTGAGGAGAATGCCGAAGTAAAGGAGTTTGATCAGTCTATCTTGCCACCCTTCTTGAAAACGTATATGAAATTACTAAGGGACCAAAGGGTTGTAGAAGTATTGCAGGAGTTGATAGATAACTATGTTGGCAAGGAAATGATGCATCTGGAATAATGCGTAGTAAACAAAGTATACAAGAACAAGAAGAGAACTGGTTTGGACATGTCGTTGAATGCGCAGATCAGAGAATATGAGATGGATCAAGTCATTCTAGATCTGGGTTCAGATGCCAACTTTCTACCAAACCAGACATGTGAACGGATGGGAAGGCCTAAGATGCAATGGTCACCAATTCAGCTGAATATGCAAAATCAGCAGAAGATCATTCTTATGGGGTGATTTCAATGGATTAGCGTAGATATTGATGGAGCTAATTTGTTGGTCGAATTTGAAGTGATTGAGATCGTTGATGATAGTAATCCATATCCCATGCTATTGGGATTTGACTAGGCGTACAACATGGATGTTATAATCAACCTGAAGAATAGGTATATGATATTTGAAAAGAATGGTACTTGAGTTGTTGTGCCATTAGATCCTTCCGAAGGTCCGTGCTATACAGAGCCCGTCTAGCACACATATGGGGATGCTGATATTGATAAGATATATAAGCTTTCTGCATAGGATGAGTATTGGATCAATCCCATCGAAGATGGTAAAAGTTTTTGGGAGCGCGATAGTTCATGTGTTTCATATTCTGATGAAGAGCAGGAGCATTGGCAGAAATATCGTTTGCATGAAGTAACCACTAAGCGTTGTAACAAGGTTACTAGATCTCTGCGTTGTGTCAGATCGAAAGCATGCGACTTGCCTTTTCATGATGGGATGGGGAATTTTGTCCTATATTTGGAGGAACTTGAGTAAAAGGGAACCTGAGGACCAGATATACGAAGCTTTGGACTTATCATTAAGGTCTACTCCAACCCAATGGTTTAGTGCTCACTAGACAAGTTTCAGAGGATGGAAAAAGTTTTGCAAGTTGATAAGGTTGAGATTTGGTTAGGTTAATATGAATATCGCGTAGAAGTATGATGGGTGGAAGGATCCTCTAGATCACTTGGCTCGTTGGTCTTCATCTTGGAGCATCGAACCTCAAACAAAATGGGTGCACACTTTCTTTCATTATTTGGATACAATACCTCAGCAATGGTATCTTGAAACAGATTCATGCCATGGAACCGTGGATTGGGATGAGCTGATAGATAGGTTCTTATTAACATATAGCTTCACTGATGGTTGGGAGTGCATTAATGAGGCTCTTAAAGAAGTGAAAAATGTGATTATTTTTCATTGAAAAGGAGCCAAGGACATTGGTACAACCTGATTGGACAGACTCGACCAAGAAGCTTCTGTTGGGGGAGGAGATATGTAGGTACCGAGATGACCAAACATAGAAGGATTTGGTTGGAGGATTGTTTCATCATAGTTGCAGTACTACATGGCAATCTGAAGGAAGTCAAATCTTGAAGTTACTGCACCAAGGGAGGCAGGACTTCGCTGAGGGTGTGAGAATCATAGAGTTCATCCCAAATATGATCGTTTGAGCAGTAAAATTTGATTGGAAAATGAATTTTCCTTTAAAAGGAGTGGGAGGGATGCAATTAATCAGAATATATGGGCCGATTTACTGCCAAATCAACATTTATGAGGAGTATCAAAAGGCGACGATGCGGTTTGAATTCGAAATTTGCTATAAAGAAGGGATCCCACTCCCCATTCGAACACTCTGTGCGCCCAATGTTAGAAGTGAGATTTGTTGTCACCAAGAGAGTCAATTGAGTTGTTTAATTATGGAGTACAACTTCACAACATTGAGAGAAGAATATATAATTTGTACCTACTCCATATATTCTCATACTTTTGGTATATTGGAGTAGTCATACCCAATCATTGTAGATGTAATAGGGTCTGAAATACTTCATCAATTTAGTTAATCCTATGTAAAATACCTTTATTCCATGCATGGAAAATAGCCCCAAACCATGTAATGACGATGAGGCAATGTGGTATATCCTTTCACTGACAAAAAAATCAGTGTTTATTTCAGAAAAATCCTTGGGTACCCATTGTTTCACTAGATTTTTGTACCTCAAGGGAACCTTGATGTCATCTATGCTCTCATTATCATAAGAACGTGACCCCCCCTTTAGCGAGAAACAAATCCATATGTATATGGAATTTATTCTAATATTTTCACCTCTAGTTGATCTTCGCCTGCTAGATGACGTAGCAAATGTTTGTTCAATTTCTTCTATCCTACTTGAACTTTCATCACTCGAAGAAGATAGATATGAAAAATATCTTTTTGGTTGAAAGTCCTATAACACTCCATCAAATGAGATAAATTGTTAGCGAGTGTCATAATAGTACAAGAAACATCTTGATGAAACCACAAAAACATTATAATAGTACTATTGAGTTACAAGTAAGTTCTCTGTGTTTAAAATATTCAAGTAATATTTTAAAACTTGAGAACTTGAGAACCTATTCATCCTAACAAACGTTGAATGAACTCACTCGATAACTTGAGAATTCAACATAATATGATAGAATTTAATCTCCCATTACAAAAAAATATCCACATACTTCAATATGTTGAATAATTTAAATAGTTTTGGTGGAATAAAAGGACAAGTTTTTGGATGTCAAGGTTGTTGAAATTTGTAGCTTCAGAGGTACTCCAAACCCTAGGCTAGAGGGTATTAGAGGAATTAGCACACAAAATTGAATTGTGGGCTAGGAACCCAAGCCTCTAGGGTTTTCACCCAAGCTAGTGGATGTGGAATCACAAGTAATTTCGATGATTTGACACATGGAGGTGTTATAGGACTTCAAGAGGAACCAGAGGCAATGAAAATCATCAAATTTTGAGTTTTCTATGATGAGATTTTGATTTTTCTATATGGTTGTTTGGTTTACACATGATTTGTTCAAGTCGGATTGTGTAATTATATGAGTTGTGAAGCCCATAATGGCAGATTGGATGAATCCCTTGATAATTCTATAAAAATATTGAGGAGAAGCCTAATTCTCACCAACCCAAGTACAATTCATTGTTAGTGGAAAGCATCTGAAGTAGCCGCAGCCTAAAGGAGTCTTTTCAAGCAAATTAGGAGGAAATTTTGGTTATGTTTTTTCCCTATTCCAAATTTATTCTCTAAATCAAAATATCTCGATTTGGAAAGAATATAGGAGAAATATAGACACATAAAAATATATTGTATGGCCCTTTTTTATCAAATCGTAGTAAAGAAAACTCACACAAATGTAATATTCCCAAATGGGAAAAGCAAGAATATAGTGCATAAACATGGAAATAGCAGTGAAGATAAATGCATAAATATAAGAGACCAATATGGAGCCTTATTATTCATTATAACAGCAGCAAAATAGTACAAAATAATGGGGCATAAACCATACAACATGAATAAATAAGCCTCCAATAAATAATTCCCCTCAATAAAGAGGTGCTTCTACTACACAAAATGTCAAAAGACTGCTACAACGCAGTCATAGGTGCACTGCTGCAACAAATGAACATACAAAAGATGAATGGCTGATATATGCCTCAATAGATACAAAAATACATATCTAAAATCTATACAACCTCCAACAAGAAACCCAAGAGGGTTTTCAGAAATACACCAATATAAAATAAATGAATCAAATCCCTAGGATTGAAGATTCACTATAACAATACAGCTAGAAATATGTGGTTGTTCTGATATGGAAAATAATATAGCCTCCTCTAATAGACTCTCTAGATGAAAGGTTGATCCATTCACTAGAAAACCTCCTCTCCAAATGGTGTACTAAAACCACCCCTGCAACTCCTCCCTAAAACAACGCAGTCCAAGAACGAAACTGCACTGTAGGGGAAAATGATAGTGTGGCCTGATGCCAAATGTTGTAATAAGGATCAAGGGCCTTCCTCACTATCCTCCCAATGGAAGGAAGCCTTCCTCCACTGAAAAAAAGATCAGAAATCACCTAAATGTATTCTCCACTACTGCACCCTGCAACTCAGCACATCTCTCAACAGAAACTGCGCTGTAGAATAAATATGGAGCTTGGCCTGATGCCTGAGTGTGGAAATATAGTGCAAATACTCCTCCTGAGTGGGCACTAGAAGTTCCCCAAGGATAGAAGTGGTATTCCAGCTCGGGAACACCTTGTTCTAAACAGTACTGCAATATTAGCTAAATAGCTGAAGAGAGTAACAGTTCTTAATAGACCATAAAATCTAAAATATCATAATATAACATAATCATCTATGACTTCCATCCTCTTCCTTATAGAAGTGGTAAGATTCCTCACCCTTGGCCCCATTCATTAAAGCCACTATCTCCGTGCATGAGATCTCCCTCCAAAACTACATTGTCCCTCAATAAATGTCCACTCCTCCATAACAACGTTGTTGATTTGATCAAAGTTGACCCAATATTCATGTTCCAGCCCCTTTTCACACACAAGGGTGCTTAATTAAGCTTCTAAAATGACCTCCTTTCACATTAGGATTTATTTTATTCCTATTAAGGAGATTTATAGGTCTCCATACCCTCTTATTCATCAAACAAAGAAGAAAAAAAAAATTAATATTCCAACTAGCTCATGGCTAATTGGGAATATTATAGTCCTCCCCTCCCAAATGTTGCTTGTCCTCAAGCAACTGTAAAGGTGAGTGTTGCAAGTCTTCTCCTCCTTCCTTGGTGACACATCCATGTGATAATATCTCCTCATATACCAAGTTTCTCCTAATCAATCCCTCCATGAAATGCTCCTCCCAAGTACTTATGAGATGCAAATGACTCATCCCACAAGGAAGCAAAAGACTCAATGAAGAAATCATGGTTTGCCCAATGTTATCCCTAAAACATAAAGAATATGAAACATGGAGAAACTCTCTCCCAAAGGGCATGCTCAATCCTCCCATCCTTCCTCCATTCATTCCCATATTAATAATAAGAACATCATCAATGTATGGGATCAAAACCAAGTACACATAGGCTACCATATGCAATAATGGAGGTGGATCATAGTCCCACATGTGGAACCAGCATAGTATATCTCCTGACTACCTCAGATAATGATATGGTAAGTGGTTTCCCCACCATTTACTTGTTTCCATAGTATCCTCAAAATTTTTGAGAAGGTGAGTAATGTTTGGTGCCTTTGGAGTTCACCCTGAATGATATATCATCTCCCTATGTTCTCCTAGGGAGTGGCCATGCTCAACACTATTTATGGCCAAAATTTGGCCATGAATATTTATAAGCAAGAATGCTCCCCTTTGGAACAATGGCCTGCACATGTATGGTGAAGGAATGAAAATAATCATCAAATAAATCGTTATGCATATAAACATGATCCTTACCATAAAGCTTGGTCATACCAATGGAGTGGCTCATAGATATATTCCCTCTCATTCCCATAGAGGAAAGAGGTGGTTGTGATAACTCTGTCAAAGAGTTATGTATCTCCTCCATATCCACACGATCCATGCATCTCCTCAAATGATGATATATCTCCTCTTCAAAGCCTTCCCAAGTAAACCCCTCCATGATAGTATGGTATGATCTCATGGAATAAGTATGGACGAAGAGAAAATCTTCATGTGATGCATGTAGTAACTTCTCCTTGAGCTTGGAAGCTCTAGATAAGACTATCCTACCATGATAGTAGATGACTTCATCTATGACTGAATATCCCTCCTCTAATAGCTGGTCATCAAGTATCATGCAAGTAGAAAGATCCTTGGAATAATCCACCAACAGCTAGGATTTCCAATATGGATCTATCCTCCAAAGTGACAACGCTGATGATTTGTCATGGAAAACATCTTTCATGTGGATGCTCCCTTATTTTACATCTCCTATTCCAAATTCATATACTGGAAGGCTGCTATCCTCCCTCTGTTGCTCCTTTCTCAACACAAGTTCTGAGGTGAGAGTTGGTAATGATGATGTTGGGAGAATGTCTCCCTCCTCCTTGAGTCTACCCATAACTCTCAACGGTGTACCATTACCTCCCAATGTTCCCACTCCTCCTGGATCTATGAGTGGTGTAACATATTATGAGACATTTCTCACCAACTCCTGATCAGGTGGCCTCCCAAGTGGTTTTCACAAAAAAATAATGTCTCATGGGCCAAATTCACGTGCATAATAGATTGGACTATTAGGTCCTTGCTTCCACTGAGAAAATCCATCTATGTTTTTTGTGTGGAAGTTGTTTGTGAGAGATATGTGTGCATGCCTCTAATCATTTAACTTTTTCCACTCTTTGTATCCACCCATTCCCTTTGCAAAGTCTCCCAATATGCGGTGACCTTCCCCAAAGTAATCAACCACTGCACACCCAATATCACATTGGTGTCAGGTATGTCAACCACAAAGAAGTGATCAGTCAATGTATATGTCCCCATGGTGACAGATAAATATGGAACATAATGCATGCACTGCATATTCCTAGCTCCTGGGACCAAAATATAAATTCCCTCAAAATCATCAGTGGGTATTTCCCTCCTCTGCACTAGTTAGGCATCAATAAAGTTGTGGGTAGCCCCACTATCAATCAAAACTGAAACCCTCTGATCTAAGATGGAACCTCGAACCCTCAAGGTCAAGTACTTGGGTACTCCTCTCAATGATGCAAGAGCCCCTCCAATTGGATAAAATGCTCCATTCCCACCTCCTGGTGGTGGTGGATCATCTCTTGCTATTCCAATGCTGTGACCTCATTCTGGTTATTCTTATTCTTCCTCCTCATCATCTGAAAAGACCTATATATAGTGTGCCTTTCCTGTTGCACATCTATGTTTGGGTGCCCATGATTCTTGGCATGTGAAGCAAAGCTTTCTTATCCTCAAATCTCTTCGGACATCATCATTAAGAGGTACTTTGCTTTGGCTCTCTTTTGGAAAAGGAGACTTTTCATCTTTTCCCTTTGACAGAAAAGTGGGCTTTTGCTAAAATGTTGCCTTTTCTTTTGGCAAGGAATCTTGTAAATCTCTAGCCCTTTCAATGGAATATTAAAGGGTAGTGGGCTTGGTAGATTTAACCAAACCAAGAAGAGGTTTTGCTAGCCCATCAATAAACATATAGACCCTCCTTGCTATAGATAAACCAGGAACCATAACAGAAAGTTTTAGAAATTTAGAAATATAAGTTTATGGATTACCTGATTGTTTGAGCTTTGCTAGCCCCATGAAAGGTGCCTCTAGATGTTCATTGTGCTAAAATCCAATTAATAATATCAACAAAGTGAGTGAGGATTATGAGGTAAATTTCAAGTTAACCACGAGTTTTTATCTAAATTTCTTGATCAAATTAACATAAAAAAATATTGAACAACAACATCTAATAGACATGAACATCGTCATAAAAAGTAACACAACAACACATGATGAAGGATTTCACCCCGCCTCGGATACGTCTCCTTGGTCCAGCTTCCAATGGCTTGGCCCTCTACTATTATGCTCAAAATCGTGATTACATGTGTTTACAATGCTCGAACAACTCTGAAACTTGTTCCAATGGCTCCAGAATGCCCAAAAATTCTTGTGTAGCCTCTTTTTGCCTTGAATTTGGTCAAAAACTGAGTAAGTTATGGCTTCTCCAAGTTTTGGCACTAACCACTCCACAATTTCCTCCAAATCCAGCACTGTCCTACAATTTCACCCCCAAATCTGCTAACGGAGCGCCAAATTTCCCAAATTCTGCGTGAACTTGTCGGTGCATTAATTTTTCCAATAAGGCCTAAAGTCCAGAATTTAAACCATATCGGATATGGTTAGAAAGTTTTTTTAACATAAAAAACGTCGCATGGTTTGGCTAATCGTTAGCATTAATTTCAAGGGTGGTCACATGGAGCCAGATTCCAAGGCAGTTAATGATGTCAGTGACTTGAAGGCGATTAATGATTTCGGTGACCTGAAGGAAGTTAACTTCGCGGACTCTGACTTGGAAAACACATGGTGCGACATTTAATGTTACGGTTATCGTCAGTAGAGGAGGGAGGCGGCGCGAGGCTAGCCTCCTGCCCATGGTCCTGTTGGAAATATTTTCCATGGTGTCTCCGCTTAGCCCATCAAAAAACATATAGACCCTCCTTTCTGCAGATAAATCAAGAACCATAACAAAAATTTTTAGAAATTCAGAAATATAAGTTTCTGGATTACCTGATTGTTTGAGCTTTTCTAGCACCATGAAAAGTTCCTCTGGATCTCCTCGATCAAACCTCTCCACAAAAATCCTTATGAACTCTGAATATGCAGTCACATTGGCATGACCCAATGTATACAAGCCATGAAACCACTAATCATGTGCCTCACCCTCAAGGTGGAGCACTGTTATCTTGATGGCCTCCATATTTGGTACTTGGTTCAGCTGGAAGTAGATGTATAGCTTCTATATTGATGATTTTGCAGTGCATTTAGATGAACCATAAAAGTTGGGTAAGAAGAATCTGTCCATAGTCCGGTGTAGATCATGATTCTGTATGAATCCTCCACCTCTATTGTGATGTCGAGGTCTCCTATTGTCCTTGATCTGATAGAATTCTTGAAAAATTGAATGATCCTTGAATATATGAGATTGAGACTCATACTCCATGAAATAGTCTTCAAGATTTTCTTGTTCTTGAAGCCCTCCATTTCCCACTGCTAAGAATGTAGGCATTGTAGAGTGTTGGGAAACTTGCTGCTTCATTGGTTGATCACTCCAGTGATGAGAAATGTCGGAGCCTTCACCATGTAGAAACCCGTTAAGGGATTCCTTGTGTCTATCCATCCTCATCTCCTTTATTTCTCTTGCAATGTCTTGCATAGTTCGAAGAAGAAGCTTCGGAAACTCCTTCTCCTCATCTCTTCCTGATAAAGGGGTTTTACCCTTGTCATCTCTATCATATGTATAATCATAATTCCTTTTTCTTCTGAGATACATCTTCTCTCTATCTGTGAGAGGACCTCCTTCTTCTGATGACATGTTGGCTTAAGATGCACAGTTGAGCCAATATTATGCTCTGATACCACTGTAATATTCCCAAATGGGAAAAGTAGGAATATAGTGCATAAACATGGAAATAACAGTGAAGATCAATGCATAAATGTTGTATAACATTACGTTGAAGTATGATACCAATATGGAGCTTATTTATTACTCCTAACAATAGAAAAAATGTTCAAAATAATGGGCCACAAACCATACAACATGAATAAATAAGCCTCCAATAAATAAATCCCTCAAGAAAGAGGTGTCACTACTATATCAAGATGTCGGAGACACTGCTACAGTGCAGTCATAAGAGCACTATTGCAAAAAAATGAACATACAAAATACAAGGACTGATATATTCCTCAAGAGATACAGTAAATGAAGATCTAAGCTCTATAACAACCTTCCAAGACAACCTAAGAGGGTTTCTGGGAAATACACCCAATAATACAATATGAGTTACATCCCTAGGGTTGAAACTATGCTGCAATCAAATAACTGAAGAGTTATGGCTGAAGATGATATGAAAATAAGTATGCTATCCTCCAATGGATCCTCTGGATGAAAGGCTGGCCCCTTCACTGAAGAAATCACTCCCAAAATCACCCACTACAACTACCCCTGCAACTCCTCCCTAGAATAATGCAGATCTAGACTGATACTGCATTGTAGGGAATAAAAAAACTATGGCCTAGTGCCAAATATATCAATGATGCTCAAGGGCCTTCCTTAATAGCCTCCTGATGGAAGGAAACCTTCCTCCACTGAAAAACAAATCAGAAATCACCCAAATCAACTCTCCACAACTTCTGCCCTGCAACACAACACAAAATCAATAGGAAATGCATTGTACCATAAGACTGAAGCTTTGGAATGATGTAAAAATGTGGAATATAGTGCATATACTTCTCCTAAGTAGGCACTCAAAGTCCCTCGATGATGAAGGTTGGATTACCGCTCGGGAACACCTTGTGCTAAACAGCTGAAGAGAGTAAACAATTTTTAACAGACCATATCAAAATAATAATCAACAACATGCTCACAATGGCTAGCATCCTCTTCCTTATATTCTTTGTGAGCTTCCTCGTGCTTGGACCCACTCATTAAAGGCACTACTTCCATGCATGGATTCTCCCTCCAAAACTGCGCTATCCCACAATGAGTACCACTCCTCCATGACAGTGTTGTTGATTTGGTCAAAGTTGACACAGTCTATGTGCTCCAACCCCTTTTCACACATAAGGGTGCTTTATCAATCCACTAAAGTGACCTCTCACATTAGCAGTGATTTTATTCCTAATAAGGATATTTATGGGTCTCCATACCCTCTTATTCATCAAACAAGGAAGCAAAAACAAAAATTAATATTCCAACTAGCTCATGGATAATTGGGAATATTACAGGGGACTTGACTTTATTGGTGAAATTAATCCTCCATCTTCATCTCAACACAAATGGATTCTCACTGCTACACATTATTTTACCAAATGGATTGAGGCTATGCTCACTAGGCAAGCAACTGATTCTGTTATCATTCAGTTTATTGAAAATAATATTTCATCTTGATTTGGCTGTCCATACAAGATTATCACTGATAATGCAGCTATTTTCAAATCTAAGAAGATGATTTATTTTTGTGATAAATATCACATTAGACTTGGTCATTCTACTGCATATTATCCTCAGGGAAATGGACTTGCAAAATCATCTAATAAGTCTTTGGTGAATATTATCAAGAAGACGTTACAAGAAAACGAAAGGAATTGGCACAAGAATTTTACAAATGCTCTTTGGGCTGATAGAGTGAACACAAAAATATCAATTAACATGTCTCCATTTCAACTTGTTTATGGAGTTGACATTGTTTTCCCTTCTTCCTTGGTTGTTCTGGTAATGAATATTTTGTAGGAGGTTGACAATGAGCCCAATGACATTCAAATACGGATTAGTTAGATGATATATTTGCAACAATCAAGAGATGAAGTTTTCAGCAATACTTCAAAGTTTCATGACAAAATTAAAAATATTTTTGACAGAAAAAAAAAGCTGATGACTTCAAGATTAGAGATATTGTTCAAGATGGGATGCCAGAAATGAAGATAAGGGAAAGCATGGGAAATTTGACAATATGTGGAAAGGAACTTACAAGGTAATAGGATTCAGAAGAAACATGGAAATTTTTCTAGAAGACCTTGAAGGGTAGCAAGTGTTGGGAGGAACCATTAAGGGTAGGTTTCTAAACCATTATATTTCTTGAAATATTGAGGAAGAAATTCATTGTCATTGTATATACCAATTTACAGTTGTTATCCAAGAAAACAGAGGAATTTTTGCAGAAGTTTGAAGCCCCAGGAGAAGGCCATAAGAATCCTACAACATCTCTTGTTTTCTTTTAAAGTTCATAGCTTTTAGTCAATTATTGAGTTACAATCAATTCAGTCTTTTCTAATTCAGTATTTTAAGTCTATTTAAATTTTTTCATAATCTAGTTGACCCCATAACCTAATGGTAAGGCTCCCTAATCTACGGTGTTCTTGACACCTCCTGAAGAAGATGCCATCTCTAGTTGGAGCCAATGTTAGAGTCAGTTTATCAGTGATGAAAAATAACTCTTTTGAGAGTTTTTCATCAGGTCATTAGTCAATTTTTTCTTTTTCTTTTTCAGTTAATTTTAAAAAATAATTTTGGTCACTCAAGAAGTCTTATCTTGGTATGTTGTTCCTTCACATCATTTCATCACCATTTATAGGTCTAAATTTAGGCTTTTCAGCTCATATAGGTCAATTCTAGGTTTTTAACTACCTATGGAAAATCTGTACATTTCCATTATCAAGTAAAGCAATTTGTCTTTTGTTTTATTCACAACGTCTTGTTAAAGGAGCAAGCATGTTTCTATAGTTTGAATAAAACTATGCATGTCATATAAATATCATAATCTATTGTTGTATTCACAAAGAAAGGAAATCATTGCCGAGAAAGTTATTTCAGACCGCATGCTTTATAACTTTTTATTCTTCTAAAATCTGAAATATCATTCACATGACCATATGACTCATCCTACACATCACCCTCCATTACCAATCTGGCACGTTACATACCACTACCCCATCACTTATCCAAGTCATATCGCAGTTATTATCCTTCCTACCGCACCATCCATTAACCACTGTTGTATATTAACTACTACCCATCTCACCATTTCATCATCTGCACCATGATCAAATCCAACGGCCTGCACACGATTTAGCCCCCCCCCCCCATCATTTGAAACTTAATTTCAGGGGGTGGGGTCTGAAATGGGTGGTTTATTAATCCAACCCCACCACTATGTGGCAACCCCATGTGATTCTGCAACCCCCCCCCCGCCCCCATAAAACCACTTACCGCCGATCGACCCCTCTGAAATTCCATTTATCCGCCAGATGAAAACCACCAGCTATTTCGCCATTCATCTCATGCAAAATGGATTGTGCCATTTTCGAATAAAATGAATTCCCATGCTCGTATAATTGTTAGCTAATTAAATTCAATGCTAACCGTTAAATCTAACGTACACGTGCCTCTCTCAACGGGAATTAAGCCAGAATGTTTATAAATTCATCTTAAATAACCTGTTTAAACCTTAATTTTTTATTCACTTTGCTCTATACAAGATAATTATAATTCACTGATATCGCCAAAACTCCAGAACAATAATCTGACCACTGTTTAGAGCATTGTTTGTAGTTGTCAACATTTCTTCCAATTTGCATAGCCTTCTCCCAGTCTCGACATTCATTTTTCCATCAGAAAATCTTCCTCCACCATTCAAATAGATCCATTCATGCCTCCAAAGAAAAAAGGACTGGAAGAACTAGGAAGTCAGCTACTTCATCCTCAAGTTGACTTCCAGCATATACCATTAGTATCAGAGATCATAATATTCATGAAACCCTTTGTGAGCTTGAAATGTTTGAAATGTATTACTGGTTAGAAGATAAATTTCGTGATAAATATGATGATATTGGGTTGTGGGATTCAAACTTGCCTCATTATTTTTTTCCTCACACCCACAGTGCCCCAGAATTTTTCAGAAAATGCCAAGCCTGGTATGTGCCCAACCAAAGAGCTATTATCACTCCTACAGGAGGTATTATCACTCCTATGGGGGCTTGCATCATAGAAAAAATGATGCAAGCCCCCATCAGAAAGAATTCCACTATATTTTCTCAAGAAGCACTAATTTAAATATATCAAAAATTGGATTTTTCAGAAAGGAATAAAACCATTTAGCTATTTATGACTGAAAATACTTCATTACCCAAGATGAATCCTCCATTTCCATCATCCATTTTCCCTGAAAGAGAAAAGAAAATCATCACAGATATCTCTTACCTTCTTGGTTATTACTTAGACCAATGGTTATATGAAGCCATCATATGATTCATGTCCATTTTCTCCACAGATTCCAAACCCTACATCATATTCAATTTCAGTCAATTCATTGTAGATTCCATTCATTAAAAGTTTGCTAAATTCCCAATTGAACAGGTATTCAAATATGCCTATGTGTTAGTTTATCTATTTTTATATTCTTAGGGAGACAAATTCAACTTTCCATTATAGAAACTGGATGAGGAGGGAAATCAACAATCATTTATTTTCTGGACTACATTAGTGATGAAGGAACAAAAGGAATATTCATATAAGAAGTTTATAGAATTGTTTCTACATCTAGCACTCAATCTACTAACCAGCATTACAGAGCCTAGGATCAGTGAAGAAATCAGAAAAGTGTTGCAACTATCAGATCAAGCCAAAACAGGAGATTGGTATCTCTATCAAAATTACACAGAACTCAAAATCTATGGCGGTGAGCTTCCCCCTTACAAATTTCCAAAATTCCTCCCGAGGAGGATTTTTGCATTAGAATACATCAGAAAAATTCTTAATGATGATGAATTACATTTTGTGTCTACTAAAAGAAGTCACAATTTAAAATCAAAACATAGATAGGAAATTTTATGTATAATAGCAAGACAATAGGGGAAGAAGCAAACAAATCGTTGAAAGAGATCCAATTCGGCCTCAGTTTCATATGGTCATATGATCCAGTTGGTTTTATTTCTAAACTAAGGGTAGAGAACAAATCTATAGCTTATTTTCATACACATAGACTATAAATTGAGAGATATATGAATCATCTTGAATGGATCGAGGGCACTTTATAGGAAGTTGAAGAAAAAATAGTGTCTACATCAGCATTACGGAATCTTGTTGCACAGGAGAGAGCAAGAAAAAGGATCAGAGAAGATCATTCATCTCCAATGATTGACCCATCCAACAAAGAATTCAAAATCCATTACAGAAAGAAGAAAAAACTCAATCCAAAAGTCAATCCTACCAAGGATTCAGAGCAAGATGTTGTTGTTATTAGCAAATAGACACCTCCTTCCACATAGGTAGGTGGTCAAAATACTTCTATTCCTACTACTCCAATGATTTCTCAAGATTAGCATCAAGTCATTCAACCTAGTACAGTTGTTATAAGGGAAAAATAGAAGACTAAATTTGATGCCTTCAGGGTGATAAAATTGAAAAATGAAATGTTGAAGACCAGTACATACAATTAGTTTTGGAAGCAAAATTCCAGCTCTCAGAGCATGTTGCTCTCAGCTTTTAGAGAAAGGTAAAATGCAGTTTTCTTTTCTTCAAGCGCAAATTCCATAGCCAAAGTCAACAACAGATTACAAAAGGACTGCATTTGAATTTGATACTAAGGACATACATCTAATAGATCAAATGGAGTTACATAAGCAAACTAGTGAGATGATTTCATCCACTCTCACTAACACTGCTATGAGTTTTTCAAAATTGCAAGTTTCTTTGGCTAATGTCCAATCACAACTGAAAATAGATAAATTTTCTTCATTTGATAAAGACACAAGAATCAAAAATCATGAAAACCTAGTGATCAAAGTCGGATATGATCCTTCCAACATCAATGCAGCATAAGAGATCATCAAAAATAAAAATGCTGACATAGTAGCAATAAGGAAGAAATTAAAGGTTCTGACCATAAAAGATCCTCTAGTAAAATACATTGAAGAGACTGAATCCCATAAAGTAGAAATGATGAAGCTGATTATGGAACATAATGTTAAAATAAAACAGATGGAATTAGAAATGGATAAAATGATAAAGGAAAAGGAACACACAACAAAAACATCTAAAGTTCCTTTAGAAGCAGTTCCTTTTGTAGTTATCCCTACAGCCTAACCTTCTACAGCAAGTACTGCAGATGAATCTGAGCATCTCAATGAAGCAGTGCAGAATATGTCAATTCAGGAAGAAGAGATAAAAAAACTACAAGGCCAATTACAATTGTTACAATATCAAAAGTCCAGGGATGAAAGTTCACATGCGGCTGAAGCACAAAGAGCTAAAACTAATTGAGAGATTGCAAAAAGAACAAAAGGAATCGGCCATTGGAAACACTTTGGGCCAAGTAAAAGAAATAATATGGGCAGATATCATGAAATCTATTAATGAAATTTGGCCAAGTATAACACTGTTACCGATGAAATAGGTAACCTGACCTCAAAACGGGAACTATAACCCAAAAAGACTCAAAAAACATGAAAAAACACCCGAAAAACAAAAAAAGTGTATCCCAGAATGCACTTGGTTTTTTTTGAAGGTCAAATTTCAACATTTTATAAAATTATGCTAAAAACAAAATTGTTTCTTGAAAAAAGGATTGAAAAAACACCATCAAAACAAAACCAGTTGATGCTAGATTAAAAAAAAAAAAAAAATGTGTCATATTTTTGACATTTAAAAAAATAGAAATAACATTTTTTAATTTTTAAAATTCAAACATTAAAAAATACCTAAAATTTAAGAAAATAAATAAATTTAAAAATTAAAAACATTTTAAAGCTTAAAATTTAAAAATATATACGAATAAAAAAATAAAAATAAAAACAAAATAAAAATTTTAATTCAAACATTAAAAAAACCTAAAATTTAAGAAAAAAAAAATAAAGATTAAAATTTCAAAATATATAGAAATAAAAAAATAAAAATAAAAACAAAATAAAAATATTAAATTAAAAAAAAAAAACAAGTTAAAAAAGGAAAGAAATTATAAAAAATAAAATATAGAAATTAAATTTAAAAAAGAAAAAGAAAATGATTATTAAATTAGAAAAAAAAAAATTTAAAATAAGAAATTAAATTTAAAGAAATATATTAAATTTTAATAAATTTAAAACTTTAAAATAAAAATTAAAAAAAAAAAAAAACATTATTGAAATTAAAAGTAAAAAATGAAAAATTAATTAAAAATAAAAAATGAAAAATAAAATACAATAAAAATATTAAATTTTAAAAAATAAATTAAATTTAAATTATATATATATATATATATATATATATATATATATATATATATATATATATATATTAAAAATATATATATTAGATTTTATTAAATTAAAAAAAAATGTTAATATTAAAATAAAAAATCAAATTTAAAAAAAAAAATTGATTTTAATAAATAAATGAATAAAAAATAAATTTTAAATATAAAGAAAAAAAAACATGGTTAAAATAAAAAGTTAAAAAACTTTTAAAATCAATTAAAATTGAAAAATTGAAAAAATAAATTAAATAAAAAACAAATTAATTTGAAAATATTAAGTTTAACTAACTAACTAACTAACTAACTATATATATATAATTTTAATTGAAATAAAAAAATATAAAAATTTTATGTAATTAAAAAAATAATAATAAACTTCATTTCTTTCAATCCCATGGCTGTAATATTTGATTCATCGGAGAAAGGGACTGCTGTTGCCGCGACCTAGCCGCCTTGCTGGTTTACTTGCATTCTCCGCCCTTGTCAAATCTCTTCCACTTTAGCGCCCTCATCCTTCTCTCTCTAAGTTCGTCAAGAAGCTCGATGGCTTGCAAGAGGTCGTTCTGCCTCCAGCCTTGCCAAGAATGGCTGCCCTTTCCCTCGCTGAGAGGGGTCTCATAGGGAGATTCACAGGTTTATGACCCTCTCCTAAATCTATTCAACGTTGGATCGAGAAAAACTGGGCTAATAAAGTCAATGGAAAAATTTCCATTCGCTTCTGCGGGAAAGGTTACAACACTTTTCATTTTGAAACCAAAGCTGATAAGGACTTAATATTCAGAAATGGGCCCTATTTTATGGACTCCAGGGGGCTGTATTTGAAAAAATGGACGCCAGACTTCGACCCCGAGCTAGATATCCTGAGTGTTGTCCCTGTCTGGGTCCGGCTTCCGCATCTCCCGCTCCATTGCTGGGGAGATGACTCGGTTCGCGCCATCGGCAACGCTGTGGGGAAGTACATTGACAGGAGCAAGCCCAAGGATAATATGCAAGCATGTGCACGCATATGTGTGGAAGTAGATCTGGGTAAAGGTCTCCCAGAGGCAATCAAGCTGAAGGTGGATGACTGGACACACATTCAGCAGCTGGACTACGAGAAAATCCCGTTCAAATGCAAGGTATGTCACGAGTACGGTCATTTTGCCAACCGATGCACTAAAATTGCTATTGATGATTCTATTCAGCCTGAGAAACAATGGGAAACTGTAAAAAGGAAAAATACCTCTGCCGATTCGCTTGCTGTTGCTCCTCCCAAATTTGCTCCCTTCAAACCTAATCATTCTTCCTCGTCAACTCCTCCGCCCTCTCCCCCTAAGAAATCCTTGGAGCATACCAATCCCTTGGAGTCCTCTAACCCTTTCAACTCCATTTCCCTTGATGATGACCCCCCCATCTCCCTGCCTCCATCTCTGGACAGCACTCTCGCTCCTTCCTCCCCCACTAACCTCTCCCCTTCCTTCTCTCATGACCCTCCCTCACCTAGATCTACCAGAAGTTCTGTCAAAGAACATGGGGCCAATCTGGATCCTCACAGGAAGCATGGTCCTGGCAGGAGATCAACTAAACAGCAAAGAGAAGAAAATGCCCAAAAAGATATAGCCATGGGCACTCAAAACCCTATTGAAACCTACATTTTGGGGCAAAACAGCAAGGACGTGGAAACCAAAAACAAGGGAGGGCGAGCAACTCTCCGTACCCCTCTCACCCAATGATGAAAGTTTTATCTTGGAACAGTAGGGGTTTAGGGCACCCCTCCAAGATTTCATCTCTGAATGATCTAATAACTCAGGAAAAGCCAGGAATATTACTATTACAAGAAACAAAGCAGGGAAACCAAGAAATGAGAGGGATTATTGATCACCTCAAGCACTATGAAGGAAGCATTAGTGAATCAAGAGGAGCTTTAGGGGGGATCGCTACTCTTTGGAGCCATACTTCTTGGAAGCACCATTCAAATACTATCAACCAATTTTGGATCAAAGTCATTCTAGAGAATCTCATGAGTAACCAAAAAATTATCATCTACAATGTATATGCTCCAAACCATTACAGGGATAAGGCATTGTGTTGGAATTCTCTCCAAATCGACATTGATAATGAAGATTGCAGCAACATTGTTCTTGGAGGAGATCTTAATCTCATACTCCACGCCAACGAAAAGAAAGGGGGCTGCTTTACTCATGATCCTTATAGATCGCAGCTGGAAACCATTATGCAGGACCATGATCTTATTGATGTTGCCCCAAAAAACAGAAGGTACACATGGAATAGCCGCAGATTGGGCAAGGCAAATATTATGGAGCGGCTGGATAGGTTCCTGGTGAATATCTCACTCATCTCCTCCTTCTCCACAACTTTCTCTGTCATTCTACCCTTTGCTGCTTCTGATCACTATCCCACAACGTTAACTCTTGAAACCCACAGTCCACTAGGCCCCATTCCCTTCAAGTACAGTTCGTTGTGGAACAACCTGCCTGCTGTAGACCAAATTGTTAGGAAAACTTGGTGCCAGCATATTGAAGGATCGCCAAGCTTTATCTGGGAAAGCAAATTAAAAAGGACCAAAAGCGCTCTAAAGGAATGGGCCAGAAACCACTATAAAGAGCCGGAGAAAGTCAAAGCTGAGATCAAATATAAACTGGAACAGATCCATAACACCATAGAGGAACATGGTTTATCCCTGGACCACAAAGCAAGAGAAAGCGAACTTTATTTTCAGCTCTACCATGCCAATCGTATGGAGGAGAAGAAATGGAGGCTCAAATCTCGTCAGTTGTGGCTGCAAGAAGGGGACAAAAATTCCTCCTTATTTCAAAAACAGACCACTGCTCGAAAAATCAGAAACAATGTCACCTCCATCATTGACGATGAAGGCCAACTTCACACCTCTCAAGAAGATATAAAAAAGGCAGCCTCAAAGCACTTCAATACGCTCCTAACTGAAACGAAAGAGGCTGAAGATTATTCAAATCTGCTGCAATACCTACCTTCAGAAATTAGTGCAGAAGTTAATGCAGAGCTTACTAAGGTTATTGATGAGGATGAAATTCAAAAAGCCATTTGGGCTCTCCAGCCAGACAAGGCCCCTAGCCCTGATGGCTTCCCCATTAATTTTTATCGTGCACACTGGGGGACCATCAAAAAAGATCTTGTCAAGATGATAAAATGGATCTAGCGCAAGAATAAAATTGGAGGCTTCACCAATGCTACTCAGCTTTCCCTCCTCCCTAAAGAAAACCGACCCTCAACCTTTTCTCGCTTCCGGCCCATTTCTCTTTGCAACTCCTCTTACAAAATCTTGTCCAAAATCATAGCTACTCGCCTCAAACCCATTCTTCCCTCCCTCATCTCTGAGAATCAAGGAGGCTTTCTCGCAAATAGACAAATTTCCGACTCCATTCTGCTGGTACAAGAGGCTATTCACTCCAGTCAAATAAGAAAAGAAAAAGGTTTCATTCTGAAATTGGACTTAGCCAACGCCTTCGATCGGGTAAGACACTCTTTCCTTCTTGCTGTCCTTAAAAAGATGGGGTTTGCTCCTCCCTTCATCGACCTTGTTCACGCCTGCATCTCAGGTCCTTGGATCTCCCCCCTTATCAATGGCAGGCCAAGACCCTCCTTCCAATCTTCACGAGGATTACGTCAAGGCTGCCCTCTCTCCCCCTACCTTTTTATTCTGATGGCCGAATCCTTCAGCCGGGCCCTTGACCATAAACGCCGCACCGGCCTCATCACTGGCATTAAATTTGGGAATGGAGTCAAAAACATAAACCATTCATAGTTTGTTGATGACACCTTTTTAATGGGAGGTGCCTCCAATATTATAGCTCGCCGCTTCAAAACACTCTTAGACAGATTTATGAATTTCTCCGGAGGCATGATCAACCACCTCAAGAGTTGCATCTATGGATGGAACGCAACAGCCCATTCACTTCAGAGCATTGCCAGCATTTTTGGGGTCCCCTGCAAATTAGATTGGAGGCACTTCTCATACCTGGGCATGCCATTAAGTCTGGGTCCTTTGAAAGCTGAAGTCTGGGATACTATCATTGAAAAAATGAATCAGAAAGTGCAGCAATGGGGCTCTCTCTGGCTTAACCCAGCTGGGCGCCTTGTCCTCCTGAAATCTGGTCTATCCTCACTACCCCTGTATCAATTCTTGTTGCTGCGAGCTCCTGTGAGCTTCCACCATAAAGTGGAAGCCATCCTCCGCCACTTTCTCTGGCAAGGGGGAAAGACTGAACGAAGGAAATATAATCTCATCAACTGGAAACAGGTCACCCAACCCTACGAACATGGTGGGCTGGGGATAAGATCTCCACAGCTTCTAAACTTGGTCTTCGGTGGCAAGATTGTCTGGAGGTTCATCAACGGAGATTCTACTTGGTGGAAGCGAGTGCTGGAAGTCAAATATTTGAATTTTCCAAGGTAGCTCCTCTTAGATCATGATATGCCCATCCGAGCTTGTACCAAAATCTGGGCACTGTGCAAAAAAGAAATTCCCATTCTTGCTGCAAATATTTCTAAGGTTCCCAAGGGGCGAAACAACACAAGATTAGGAGCTGATAAAATTTTGGGCCATCCTCCAATTAGCAATTGGCCTAGAACCCAGCAGATTCTTTCTTACCTAGCCAACAAAGGGATCCACACTCTGGCTCAGATTTCCAAATGGGATCTCCACACTCATCTCTGGACTGGATGGCAACTTCTGGACGCCCCTGAAGAGCTTCGTCTCAGTCTGGCCACTCTACAGGCTCATCTTCACGGCATTGCTCCCACAAAACAAAACGAGGAGGACTTCTTTTGCTGGGACCCTACAAGCACCAGCTACACTGTCAAGGCTTCCTATCAACATATCTGCAACAGAGATCACCCGGTGTCTAAATGGCCTCACTGGAAAACTGTTTGGAAATCTGAGACCCTTCCCAAAATCAAGTTCTTCATCTGGGTACTTTTAAAAGGGAAATTCTAACTTCTGATAACCTTAAAATTCGCGGTGTCTCAGGTCCTTCTCGCTGCCCAAACTGTGCCGCAGCTGAGGAGACTATCTAGCATCTCTTTATAAGCTGTTCCTTTGCCACTGCCTGCTGGAAAGAAGCCTTCTAGCAGGATCATCTTCCCTGGAGCCAACATAGCACAGTCGCTGAGCTCTTGCATTCTTGGAAAACGAATTACCCCTGGCAGTGTAAGAATAATCATGTGGCAAGAAGAGCCTGGAACGCTCTTCCATATACCATGTTGTGGTGTATTTGGCTCGCTCGTAACCAATTAATCTTCAAAGACAAGGAAACTGACATCAGGAGATTACATAACAAGGCGAGAGGTCTCGCTATGGAAATAGTAGCTGCCAATTGTCAGCGAAACATCGATGTGGTGGGGCTTGTTGTCGAAGAGCGGAACTATATAGGGAGCCTGCTTGACCAGAGCAACCGTGACCTCTGCAATAGGCCACACAGACTCGACACTAGCAAAACTAAGAATCCTACAAGCAATTGGAAAATTCGAATGAAAGACATGGAGTTTGCTCACTGGCTAACAAGTCGTAATACCTACTACTTGTTTTTCGATGGGGCATCCAAATCAAACCCTGGAAAAGCAGGGGCGGGCGGTTTCATTCGTAATGCCAATGGTGACATCGCACTGGCTTATGAGTGGGGTCTTGGTTCCATATCCAATAATAAAGCTGAAGCGCTTGCCCTCTACCAAGGACTTCTTCAACTTCAGACTCTTGGCATTCACACAGCCACTGTGATCGGTGACTCGGCCATTATTATCAGCCTTCTGGTTCATAAGCGCACAGCAACCAACCTGCCCCTTCAGCAAATCCTAAACCGATGCCATGAACTCACTCAGCAAATGCAGGAAGTTCGGTTCATCCACGTCCTCCGTTCCCTCAACAAGGAGGCCGACGCTTGCGCCAACAAAGCCTGCTCTAAACCTCAGGGCATTCTCAGTAGAAACAATGCCGAATCCTTCTGTTTTCTTCCATGATCAAGAACGCTCTGCTCAGTCTGTCTACTGCGATTACTGCAGTCATACACTCCGAGTATCCTATCTCAGATCAACAAATTAAGAACCATCAGGCTCTTGATGGCGCTCTTCTGCA